>JANKYE010000002.1:8045110-8057827 GCA_032467995.1 Erythroxylum dillonii | reverse complement strand
GACTATTTTGTAATTTAAAAAAAATTCAGGGGCAATTTTATAAATTTAAAAAATATTTTTGTATTATTGTAATATTTTAAATACTTTGTATTGTTCTTTATTTTATAATTGTATGATGATGATTGTATTTTTCATATTAATTGTAGTTATTATTTATATTTGAAATATTTAAACATTATTGTTATTTCATATTAATTGTGATTATTATTTATAATTATGATTTTTGGAGACATGGTTGATGTAAACTTATAAAGTATAAAGTACAACTGCACAATATACCAATGAACTATTTTGCAAATTTAAAAAAATGCAAGAACTATTTTATAAATTTAAAAAATCACCCAAAACGATATTTAGTATTAATCGGTACTGATACGATACCATACCAGAACTCAATCTGTTACCAAGTCTGGTACGGTATTTGCAACGTTACTCCAAACACTCTCTCACCTCCTTATGCTAATTCCTTGCTTCAATTGTCTTTAACAGATGAAAAATCCTCTTTGAAATCTCACGTTTGCGTGGACTACTTGCTCATTTTTTTCTCCTTCCCACTGTTGCTTTTTATAGCTTCACAAAACACACCCTATAGCTGCACTTTGCTGGATTTTTTGTTGGTTTCCTCTTATCTTAGAGATTTCCTCTTATCTCCATCTTGAAAAGATTTCGATGAGTTTTTACTAATCTCTTCATTTTAAAGAGATTTGATGCAGAAAACATCGTGTGGGTGAGTCTCCCCCCTCCCCCACCCTCAATGCTACTTTTTTTAATCTTCTTATCTTATGCATTTTTATTCTAGCGTGTTTCTATCGATGTGTTTTGTTCCTCCCAATTGTGTCATTTTGGTGTCGTTGCGTTTTGCTTTCTTCTGCTATGCATTTTGTTTTTCTGTCCTTTGTTGCATCATTTTATCTCTAGTTGTCTGCTACATGGATTGTTTCTACTATGCTGCATTATTTTTGGCTACTGTTGTTGTCTTTTGGGTGCTATCATTTTGTTCTTCTATCTATTATGCTTCCCTCATGCCTCTACTGTGCGTTTTGCACTTGGTTTGGGCTACTACATTGTTGGTTACTTCTTTTCCTTGTTGTTGTGTTGTTTTGGACTTCTTTTCTCCTTTGTATTGTTCTTTTTATTTGAGCTATTGCTTTTTAGTTCCTTTGGTTGATGGGTTGAATCATGGGTTGGAATTTCTGTTGCTGGATTCTTAATTTATTAGGTTTTTTTTTTCTAGATTTTCTTTTAGGCTTTATTTCGGATTTTCTTCTAGATTCCTTACCTTAAATTCACTAAGCCTAAACGAAAATATTTAGTACAATTTAAACCCCCTTTAGAAATAAAATATGGAACTAAAAATCTTAGGCTAATAATAGTAAAATGTAGCAATTTAACCTAAATGTGCTATGTAAATAGTTTCAAACAATATAAAATAGAGGTGTAAAATATGCTATAATTTCTACTTATCACATATGTTATTGTGAATAAGTAAAACAATGATGAAAATAGTATTATTCAATCATGATTGTTTTATTAGTTATTAGAATCAATGTAACTCTAATTTTAATTAAATCATAAAAGGAATACAATTAAAAAATAATGGAAAGTAAAGAATGTAGAATGGTTTACGATCAATATCATGTGACTCCAAAATTTTTGAGTTTACCGAGATTAATCTCATTTTATTTGGAGAAATAAGATTAATCTCACTTGAATCACCAATATTAAATCTCAAATTGTATTTATAGATCATATAATTGTAGATAAGGTATCTACAGGCATTAGTCATATAACGAAATAGAAAAATAGATTGGCACAAAACATCTATTTAATTTAAACTAGACAAATTAAGTTATTCATAATTTGACTACACCATATCCCTAAAAAGGAAATTTAGAACATCATAAAGTTAAATAAAAACCTAAATAGGGTTTGAGTCATAATATCATAGGAAAAAATAGGAATTAAAGGAAAATTCATGTCAAATTGTGTCCTTAGATTTATTCTCCATGTTTTTTCCTCCCTTTTTATGCAAAATTCTTCTCCAAATATTTTGTCGAAAAATTAAGAAGAAAGTCTCCTAAAAGAATATCAAAAAGACGACTCACTAAAAGAAAGTTTCCTTATAAATTAAACTGCATTAGCATAAATGCTTTTATTATGGTGTAAGGGTGTTACTCAAATTTTGGTATCTAGTAGATTCTCATTTGTACCATAAAGACATTCATATTAGCACAAAGGTGCTAATATTGATATAATTTTTTGAAATTGAGCACAAAAGAGCTTCTTCCCAATTTAGGTACTTATATCAACTGTCATTTGGAAAAGGCTCTTAGTGTAAAAGTGCTCTAAAATAGTGCAAAGACACAATGATTTGTATTTTTATGATTTTCTTCTTCTTTGGTCCTATATTTTGTTTCGAAATCTCCCATATCTAACAAAATGATGCTAAGTACAAACAATATAAAACATATAAAATTGCTCTATTCTTTTCGGGAGTATCGCTGCTTCTTTTTTGTAGCTTTTATTGTTACCAGAACTATGTGGTATGGTATATATTGTGAAATTTAAAATATTAAATTAATGGATAGGACTTTATATGATTACCTTTTATGCAACTCTCCACTAATGTAGGTCATTCGTAGCATCAAAGTTCATTAAGACTTTATATTAGCTTGTCATGTATGGCTAGTATTACAGGTAAGATCATATATATTAATTTGTGTAAATGCACCCATAATCATACAATCATTTCAAAATCTTGCATTGAGCCCACACATTTAGTCATACCTTTCAACTCATTACCATTTACCTCAAGTTGTTAACTCTATTGTTTTTATTTACATGTGCATATAGAAATTGCATCCACGAACTTAAATTCTTTTACTTTGTTCAACTTGTAAGGCATATCTCTCTCTCCCTCTCTTTAATCCATTAAATTCCTCTTATTGCCTAAAGTAATATGGCTCCCTTTTTTTAGAATAATCATATGCTATAAGTATAAAGGGATCATTTAAGAAAAAATCTTCAAGGACTAAGGGATAAGTGTGGGTAACACAAAAATAACATAGTTAGACTCAATGAGGTGACTAGAAATATATAATTCATCATGGGTTGACTTGAAAGGCTTAGACAATAAATCATATCTTAAATGTTGTTTAGCCTACAATTTTTCTTAGAATCATAATCACGCAAGTTCTAAGGCCTTATTAAACTTGTTCAACACTAAAATTCACATAAACTTTCTTTAAACTAGCAACATAAGTAAATGAGGTGATGTGAGCAATATTTCAAGGAATTCTCAATAAATAAAATCATCACCAAGTCAAGCACATACAAAAACAAGACATTTATCCCTATTATAAGCTACAAACAGTAAAATCATGTACTTATAATTGACTTTTTTTTACTACCAAGCAGGAAAAGAATAAAAAGAATATGACTAGAAATTAAAAATAAAATATAGAATAAGTAAATAATTTAAAACTTAACATGAACATTATCCTCAATGGAAAAAGAAAAAAAGGAAAAAGTGGATGACTTTCTTGAATATGAGCAAGGAAAAAAATATTGGGAATGAATGATGAAATTGCTTGATAGAGGTTGAGAGAAAATAATATCGCCTCCTTTTTGTTTCTTTATTTGTATGCTTTAAGTGGTGTTTTGGTATTTTTTTTTTGGCTTCATTATGCTACTTCTTCTACTTTCATAATGCTAATGCTCTTCTCACCTAGTGTAAAGGTGTTAGGTCTTCTGTCATCCTTCCATCTGATGGGTATATGGTACTAAATCACTTTAAAGTGGTGTCCTTATACCATTTATTATTCCAATCTTCCTATACAAGCCCTTTTTTCTTTTTTCCTTTTTTCAAAATTTATGTATCACATCCCCTGAATTTTTTTTGTAACTAAACTACAAAATTTGGAATGCTTAGGTTATCTCCATAAAGTGTTTGGTTTAACACCACTAGTGAGATATTTTCTCCTCTTATTGTCAGATGAGTATGATGGTGGCTTTTTTATTGTCAAAACTCTAACCAAGATAGAATTTTAAGTGTTGTATGTTGACTTTCAATATTCCTTTCTTCGGATGATTTACCTCCACAACCTTATGTTGAAAATATTTATGATAATGAAAAGTGTTAACCATCTTAACTTGAGCTTTTTAGAGAAAAACCATATTCAAGAGTCATATAAGAGAACTTATTATCTACATAACAAGTAAAATGAACTTGTCATACCAAGCCTTTGTCCGCTATCTCTTTCCCAAAAAGATAGCTATTATACATCTTTTAAAAGCTCCTAATGCATTGCAAAGTTCAAATGGAATTCTTGGAAACATAGACACGTAAATATGGTATTCTCTTATCAATATGGTATTCTCTTATTCTTCTAATGCTATGGCTATTTAAATATATCTAGAATGTCTATTAAGAAAACAATATCACTCATATTCTGCTAACCGGTTTAACATCTAATCAATAAAAGGAAAAAAGTGATCTTTTCATATGAATTTGTATGATTTCATGTAATCAATGTAGATTCTTCATTCAATGATCGTTCTTGGAGGAATAGACTTATTATTCTCATTATGTGCTACTATCATTCCTCCCTTTTTTAAGCATTATTTCCATTAAACTTACCTATAATTTATTGGATATTAGATAAATCACCCTTACATCTTACCATTTAAAAACCCCTTTTATCACCACCTTTTTCATGGTTAGAATAGGTCTTTGTTATGTTTCAATTGATGCTTTGTTATTATCTTCCAATAGAATGTGATGTATGCCTACAGATGACCTAATTCTCTTAGTATCTAATAAAGACCATCCAATTACAGATTTATGGTTCCTCAACACCCCTAATAACTTATATTATTCTTCTTCTTCAGTAAAAAGTAGTGAGGAGATAATTACTGGTAAAGTCGATAACTCATTAAGACATATATATGTAGAAGTACCAATAATGGTTTTAGTTCAAGACTTGGTGGCTTTTTAATTAATGGCATGAGATATCAAGTGCTTTCTCCTAATTTTTTAAAGAATTTCCCTTTATTCATCAGAAAATAGTTCATCTATAATAAGTACTTTATCACCTCCTTATTCTTCATGGCAAAAGGCTCATCGTGCAATAAGCTAGCCTGTGGAGGGTCTAATATACCCATATGGTTAGACATTATAACTTCTATATCATTAATCTAAAAACAATTATCATTTGCTTTTAGGTACATTATAACCTAAAAGACAACAAAAGAATTACCTGTTCTTCTTACACCCAGAGGTATAGTTCACACACAGAGACGGAGTCAGAAAATTAAGATAAGAGGGTCCAAATATTTATTTTTTTAAAATTTTGGGGGGGCCAGTGTACCACTAATTCCTAAATAACTTTGTCCTTGTATATATATACATATATATTAAAAATAAAAATATTTAATTTTTTATAACTTGGGGGCCACTGGGCCCCATGTACCTCCGTCAATGTTCACACATTTAAACATCAATAAGTACTCTCCAGTAATTAAGAACGACCTTCTAAGTATGATAATGATCTCTCTATCTTCCTCTATATCAAATACTATAAAATACGCTAGGAAGATAAACTTGTTGATCTTAAAGAGCATAGCTTCAATCACTCCATTATGGTGTTTGAAAGAGCAATCAACCATTTGTAGTGTCATTATGGTGGTTCACCTCACCTAAAACTAACTTTCTAAAGAAAGGTACAGACACTACATTCGTACTTGCACCTAAATTATATAATGCCTTAACAAACATTACATTCCGAATTGAACATGGGATAGTGAAACTCCCTATATCATTAAGTTTTTAAGGAAACTTCTTTGTAAGACGACATTGCACTCTTTACTAAATGCAATTATTTCATAGTCCCCTTCTTATTTGAAAGAATATCCTTTATAAACTTTATGTAGCTTAGCATTTGCTCAAAGGCATTTATAAAGAGGATATTGATGTGAAGTTTCTTGAGTACATCAAAAAATTAAGAAAATTAATATCAATCTAACTTACTCCTTTTCAAATGTTAAAGAAAGGGAGATTTAAGAGGTGTTTCATGAACAACTTATGGTTGACGTGCCTTCTTATCTTTAACAGTCTCTTAAATAGGCATTTTTGTTGGAAAAGATGTCTTTTCTTCAATCTTAGATTTTTCAGTTTTCACAAGTGTCTGTATTGCATTAACACTTCTTAAAGTGACGGCTTTGCATTGCTTATTACCATCTATTTTTTTAATTCACCTCAAAAGTACTAGGAAAATTTCCTTTTCACGTTTCGAAAATGATATTAGTCACTTGGATTTTTATACCTCTAAGCTTCTAATTTATTCATATTAATTACAAAATTTAATATTGATCATATTTATAGATTAAGTGAGATAGGTTGCCAATTGAGCCAATGCACCTTCTAGGTTCATTTTTTTCTAAGAATGCAACAAGTTCACTTTTTGCTAAAATGACTTCATTTTGTATTTTTACTTTTTAAAAAGAATTTTGAGTAGGTTCGAGCTCAGGCCCACTACCTCAGGCCCGTGCCTCTGTTATAGAGGGTTGGGTCAGGCTAGGGCCCAGGCCCGAATTGGACCATTATCGTCCCTTTTTTTGTGGTGGGTTATTATATTTAGGTTCCAACACATTTTGGTTGTTTTTCTTTGAGAAGTTTGAATAATTATGTCATCCCTGATTAATCTATTAAAATAAGTTTTATTTTTACTACCTAATAAAATTTCTTAAATATTAATCTTATTGATTGATGTTTCTTTTATTATTCAAGTACAAGACTGTAGGCAAGTAGATGTATCATTTTACAATATTAAACTTATAAGTGGAGATCGATCTTATAAGAAAAAAGTACCACTACTAAATATAACCTTCCTATTAGTATTTAGTCATTCATTAAGTGATGATTGATGGTTTAAACTAAAAATAAATTAAACTAATAGAATAAATTACCATTAGAATCGTATGATAATCATATCTAAAATATACTTCTATTTAATATCATCTTATAACATTGATTCAATTATTTAGAGGCTTTATTATTTGGACCAACATAATCCCCAAACGTAATAAATTGTCACTTCCAAGTTTACAGCAACCTACCCCTATAATGATTATTGACATCCATATTTGATTACACATCTAAGGATGCCTTACAATTTATGAAATCTCACAAACGATCACCTTAGTACTAGAAACATTATGCAAGACTATTCCTAATACCTTATTAAATCCTTAATATAAGTTCCTAAATCAATCTATATATAGGTTCTTTAGACAATGTCTATATGCAAATTTAAATTAGGTTTAAGCTTCTGCTTATATATAAACAACATTAAGAACCACATTAATATTTCCAAACATAGAAATTTTATCATTATAACTAACGAATCAAGTCATACAAAAATAACTTAGGGTTTCATTTAATCTAGATAATAAAATATTTATCTACTAATCATCTTTAAAATAATAAAAACAACAATTATAAAAGTAAAGAAGAACTCATAAAAATATTCCTCTAAAGGTGATCTTACCCATTTAATGTGGATTTTTTTATTAGCTTTGATCTTATTTGAATGCTAAAAATTGATGTCACATATGTATTTTAGGACCTTTTCTCCCTATATGATTCTAACCCTAATTATAAGATAAAAATGTGCAAAAATAAAATAAACTATTTATATTTGTTAGGGTTTCTCTATCTCTTATTTATAAACTTTCATCATAAATATCGTCTAAAACACGACCATGTTCCCGATCGTGTATGACACTACTTCTCCTAGTCATACCACATGACCTTTTCTATAAGACCATGTATCACGTTGTTTCTTCTCAAGTCTTTTTAGATAGAAACATGAGTTTTGACATGCCCATATTTTAGGCTATGTTTCTTTTAGATTCTTCTATGTAAATTAATATATCTCACTTTACCCATGCAATATGTCATATCCTTAACATCACCTTTGCAATATAGAACGTGCCTTGACATATGGCTATGTTTAACTAAAATTGAAATTTTCTTGTGAATTTCTCAAATCTTAGCCAATATCATCCCTTAAGTAAATTTTCCATAATTTCCTAAAACACGCATAAATCTAATTGAAACAAGATAATGCAAAGCACTGGCTATTAGTTGGTTATTTTGTAATTTTTTGGGAAGATAAACAATTTGGGATGTGAGAGATAACATCTATCTCACGTATCTTAACTACCTTCTTTGGCATGTTTTTTTTTCACGGAGCCATTGGTAACTATTAGTTGCTACTTCTGCCAACAATTTGTAAGCTTCTTATTCAATTTTGCTTATGCAAATTTCTCTTGTAGATGCATCGATTTTTTATGGTGTCACTCAACCGATCGTAGAAATTATGAACCTACATCCACTTAGATAAACCATGAAAAGGACAACTTCCTAACAAATCTTTGTATCTCTCTCATGCTTCAGACAACAGCTTACCTTCATACTGAGTAAAGTTATTAATATTAATGCTCATCACTGGTAGAAAGAATTTAGAAAGAAACTTTTGAACTATGTCTTCCTAAGTAGAGACTGAATCCAGAGACTGAGAATTCAGATAATTCTTTGCTTTGTCTCTTAAATAACAAGGAAATTGGAGAAGGTGAAGGGCTTCATCAGTAACTCTATTATATTTGAAATTGTCACAGATCTCAAGAAAATTTAAGATGTGAGTATTAAGATCTTTATTAAACAACCCATTAAATTAACTCACTTAAATACTTTGCATTGTTACTATTTTCAACTCAAAATTACTTGCCTGAAGGCATGCCTCTTAATAATTGATTGAATGCTAGTACGAGGCAATGTATGATCTCATAAAGCCATTAATTAATTAACCATATATAAATTGTTCAACGGTTAGTTATCTGGTCGTATATTATTCCTATTTCTTGCTCCCTCGTAATCAACCATATGTTCTTGCAATAGAATGACAACTTCTCTACTCTTTTTCTATTTTTTAACATGCATGCTCTATCTATGAGTTAAGAGGATGTAGATTATCGCTCTCAAACCTTCGCTTGCACTTAAAATGAGCTTTTATAAAGCATAAAATAAGAACAAGATAATAAATAAAATCTAATGTAAAATAGAGTTATTTGGTATCAATGTTAATAAATAACACAATTCCTAATAATGATGCCAAAAATTTATTATGGGTTTTCTAATGCAAGTATACGTTATCACGAACAAGTAATATAATGATAAAGAAGAGTATTGTCAAGAATGTAATCAAATAAAAAACCATAATTCAAAATAATAAAAAGGAAAAATATAGAACGATTGGCAATTAATATGACACGACTTTGTTATGTTAGTTTCTATCAAGATTAATCCGAGTTTAGTTACCTAGTTTAATCAATTAATGCATGTATCCTTTGTTGCCAATGAATTTCTCTAATGTTATTACCAATCTTTCTCAATAATAAATAGTATATTTTAATATGCAAATTGATTACATCTTTATGATAACTATGATCCTATGAAATTAATTAAATGTAAGAAATTCACAATAGTGTATGTAAATCCATAAATGTCTATATATTATGATAACCATATGATATTTCAACCAATTGCAATTTAACTATTACTTCTCAGTTTCAATTTAAATCATAAATAAAACAATTGTTGATCAAGCAAGTACAAGCACTAATCATATAACAAATATTCAACATGGAATTGACATTAAACGTCAATTTAATTAATATAGATTAGTTTAAGTATTCGTAATCTAGCTACATTATAGCTCTAGAAAGGAAACTTAAACAAGGTTCGAGTCATGATATAAGAAGAAAAGAAAACCTATAAATTGAAGGAAAATTCATGTTGAATTTCATCTTTATGTTCTTACTCCATTCCTATGCATTTTCTTTTTAATTCCCCTAGAAATAGAAAAGAAAGTCTCCCAAAAAAATATCAAAAGGTGGCTCTATAAAAGAAAGTATAAAATTTGATCCTCCTCTTAAAAACCTCAGAGTCTTCTATTTATGCTCTCTTTCTAAAGTTAGGTCACTCAAAGTCTAAAATTTCCTCATAAATTTAAATTACAATAATGTAAGATTCATGATCTATTTCCATAAAGGTGCTGCTCAAAGTCTAGCACATAGGAGACTCTCATTTGTAGCCCAAGAGTGCTTATACTAATACAATGATGCAAATCTTTCTATAATTTTTTAGGCATTGACGTAAAAGTGTTTTTTTTTTCTTCTTCTGTGACATTAGTGCTTCTAGAACCTTCACTTGAAAAAGGTTGTCAACATAAAGGCACTCCAAATTAGTACAAAGGCATTCTTGTTCTTTTGTCATCCACTTTGCCCCAAAAATCCTTTATATCTAACAAAATTTCATTAACTACAAAAAAAAAGACCACAAAACACATCAATTGTTATAAAATTTCTCAAAACCAAAAGTTGTCAATTTTGAAGTATTAAATTAGAGGATATAAAATTTAATTATCAAATATGTTTATGTCCACTTAATCTGTTATTTTCTATATTATAAGAGCTTGACAATGATATGCAATGAAAACTAAATGAAGTGAATAAAAATGTGCAAGAGAATTAATATAAGTTAACATATAAAGTAAATCACAAATATAGCTCACTTTTTTCACTTTTTCATTATATGATTGATTAATACTTATTATTATTTGGGTTAAATTCACTAAGACCTCACATTTTTTGAACTTTTCTCATTTTGATTCCTATATTTTGTAAATTATCACTTACCTCATATAATATTGTTTAGCTATCATACAACCCTCTTCCCCATATTTTGTTAGTTTTTCATATATGTTTTTCTCATTTTATATAGTTTTGAAATTATTAAGTTCTATTGTGACATTGTTTTGAAATTATAAATAAACAAAAAAATAGAGTGTGACGATTAAACAATACTATATACCAATAAATGATAGTTTTCGAAATATAAGGATCGAATTAAAAAAGTAAACACACGCAAGAGATACTTTTAATTTAAATAAAACGATAGGGGCCTGTCAAAGTTTAAAACAACAATAAGAGCCTGCAAAGCAAATGGAGCCTGTTATGCGACAGGACCCTATTTAAGCAATAAAAGCTTGTTAAGTGATAGAAGTCTGTTAAACGATAAGAGCCTAATAAAGGATAAATCCAGTTAAGACAACTTAAAACAAAAGACGCCTGTTAAGATGAAAGGAACCTTTAGCAAGTTGAAAACAGAAGGAGCCTACTATAACAATAAAGGAGCTTCTTGTTGAAATGAACACACATACAATATAATGCGAAAATATAAAAGTTAAAAGAAGAGAAAGAAGGGCGTCGTCGATTTATACTAGTTCAACTTACAACCCAAGCCTATGTCCAGTCTCCAAGTATCCAACTTGAGTGTTTCGTTATAAAAATCCAAGTAGTAATTTGGTGAGCTTCTTCAAGCTCACAAATGCATATTTTTTAAGGTTCTCCGACCTTCCACACCAGTAGTATTTATCGAGTCTCTACAAGTTCAAGGTATATATTTTTCAAGATTTTTCAACCTTCCACACTAGTAGTATTTTGCTAGCCTTTACAAGCTCTCAACAAATGAAGAAGTATTTTGCTCCATATGAGCTTCAATGATCTCTCACGAAACTAATTGTTACTTTCTAAAGCACAAGAGGTTTTGATCAAAATATAACTTTTAGGAATATTAATGCTTCTGAAGTATTTTAAAGATTCTAGGTTCTGTTCCTGCATTTGCAAAATGCAATGGCTCTTCTTTAAATTGACATTTCATTTCTATTTTGAGTTAACTTTGAATCTTCAATATTTTCTTTGCTAGAATCTTGCAATAATCAACCGCTAAGAGAAATCTGGAGTTGATTGATAAAATATATGATTAGCAAGATCTTTCTGGATTTTGTAAAATAAATAAGGTAAGCTCATAAAGAAAGTTCTTGCAAGAAAGGAAACATTTATTCTATGATATTATTTCCTCTAAAAAATTATATCGTTATCTTCAAAAGGAAATAATTCAAATTTGAATTTTAAAATATTATATAATTATCGTCAAAACTATTAATAAGTCTAACATTATTATTATTACCTATTTTAAATGCAACTATGATATTCAAAACCATTAAAAATAATAAGGAAAGAGAATTAAACTAATTTTGATAATTTCTTAATTAACTTATCCTACTCTTAATAAGTTTTTGGTTAAGCCATTCAAGTTAAAGTGAGAGGACATACTAAATAGTACACATGATATTGTGGATCTTAGGTTACCACATATAGTAGTAGTACATTCATTTAAAATATTGATGTAACATTTATGGGGATTCACATCAACAACATGGTGACATAACACATTGACGCAACGTCGAAAAAGCTTATAAGTGCTAGTGTTTGTCTCTATATGCCAATGTGACATACTGACATGTAGCATATATGCATATCATGTCATCATTGTACTAATTCGATATATCATGTTTGTATTTCCGTTAGAGGAAAGACTTGAATAGGAAAATTACTAACATTAGAGGACTTAATTGAAAAAAAAATGTAGTAGAATATCTGAATGAAAAATTAATTATAGCAAGAGGACTAAAAATATTGTTATCTTATTATAAAAATATTTCTTAAAATTATTTTATGTTGGACCAATGGTGGTTGACAAGTTAAATTCCTTAATGTTTTGATAATAATAAAATATATAGAATTGGCAAGAAA
>JANKYE010000002.1:8018388-8040659 GCA_032467995.1 Erythroxylum dillonii | reverse complement strand
AAACATATTTCTAATTATTATGGAACCAATCAAATTGAAATTTAAATTATTAAGTTCATAAGTTAAATAAAAATTAATAATAATTTTCTAATTGAATTGACATTATTAATGTAATGAGAATTAGAAATAAAGTTTTAAATTTAAATTTAAATTTGATTGGTTCCATAATAATTAGAAATATGTTTCTAATTAAAATGAAATAATCATGATTTAAATGTGATTTATATATATAGCATTGAAATCGTGATTGTGTGTAAATTATAATAATTATAGTTTCTTTATGAGCATTAGCTCATTTATTCATTTTATGATTTTTGAGTTTTTTAGACAACTTCTAGTACAACATGAGGTTGTTTGACTTTTGTAGAAGCTAAAGTGAAGTACACAATTTACTTTTAACTTTGCCATAACCAAAAAGTGAACTGTTAAATATACTCCAGAATTTAGAATGATCAACTTTGAAGTCATATAAATAGTTATTGATAAACTTTACGAGAGAAGTTCAAAGAAAAGAATTGATTTAAGTTTTATATCTTATCAGCCTTTCAACTAAAATTAGTATAATAATAGCATATCGAGCTTTTAGGACTTCATCACATGAATTTATCAACTTCATTCCATATAGGGTTCATTATTATTTATTGAACTAAGTTGTAATGAACTAAATAAATTATGTTCATTAATGTATGAGAGTTTGATATTATTCATTTTTCAGAATATATATGAATGTTTATGTTTGAAAAAATCTAATTGAGTATGATAATTGTTATAAGAGTGATGATTGAGAATATACGTACTCTTTCAATTTCACAGACAATTAAAATCCAATTATTTAATACATATGTGGATGAAATGACAATAATGTGCAAGCATATTATTTCTTTCGATGGAAACTTTGTGTTTCCATTATGGCTATTGCATAAAAGAATATTGTTTCTAAACTTAAAAAGCGTGAGAAATTAACGACAATAATTATGAGATTTGGAACATGAAAATCCAATATCTATTGGAAGAACAAGAGACTTTTGAACCATTAAACATAATTATAGATGTTTTTGAGAAAGGCAATATGACCCAACAAAAAAGGGATTGTGATACTTATAAAATATGGAAGAAAAAGAGCTCATTAACTTGCATTACATTACTGAATAGTAGGGATAATGATATCATGCGTGTGTTTTGCAAATATGAAACTTTTAAGGACACGTGGTCCACTTTAGTTGCATATTTTAGAGGCACTTTAGTAACTAAAGTGAGATCACTCACTATTAAGTTTAATACACAATACAAAAGCATTTGAGGCATATATCAAACATGATTGCTGAGTTGTGTGATGTTGGTGATGAACTATTGGATGAGCAACAAGTATAAATTATCTGTTCATGACCTTAGAGATGAGAGCATATGAAGATGCATCTAACTTACAATAAGAGTATCAAGATAATGAAAGATACTACGAGGCATCTTATACTAAAAGAAGAACATTTTGAAGCCTTTAAAATGTTCTACGAGGTATATATGTTATTGGTTCTAGCTCACTTAGAGTTACGAACAAGAAATGTAAGCATCATTATGGATTCAAATGGAAAAAAGGTAAGAAATATACCCATTATACTTAAGACTAAAAGAAGGCAAAGTGGAACCAATATGGAAAAGAAAAACGTCCTTTTAAGAAGTAGAAATTGAAAAGATTCAAGTGTTTTAATTGTGACAATAAAGGTCACTTTGCTAATGATTATAATGAGCCTAAAAAGGTACAATCTTTTTGCATAAACATTTGTTCTATTTTTCTAATTGAATCACATCCTTTGTAAATTATATATGCGAAAGCAACTAACTATGTAATAAAGGATAAAAATGCCTTTATGGAATTATGGAAAATACCATATAGAACATAATAGATTTATATAAGAGACAACTTAACGGTTATTGTACAAGGGATTTGAACATGTAAATTAGAGATACGTGGTGGTCGATACTTAATTCTACATGAAATGTCGTATGCTCTAAAGATTCAACAGAATCTTATCTCTGTGTTGGTTTTGATTAGTTTTGTTTTTAATGTAAATTTCCATAGTGGTTGTATTAATTTATATCGTTCCAAATGGTGGTATGAATTTATATCTTACTTATATTTTTTATGGTTATGGTTTTATATTAGATGGTTTTATTGTTTTGGATGTTGTTTATTCAAATAGTAATATAAGGTTTTTTTACCTCATCTAGTAGTTCCGATACTAATGCAATTTTGTGGCACACTAGATTATTTTATAACGTTCAAATATTGAATAAGTCGATTAGCTAAAGAAGGGTTCTTAAGTGATTTATATCCAATGTTTTAAAAACTAGACCGGACATCGAATTGGTCGAAGAAAATGTTTAAGATTTAATAAAAAATACACCAATGTCATTAGTATATAATGAACTAATAATAAATAAATATGAGTCTAACATAAAACCTAAAATAACAATAAAAACCAAATTTATATTTCTGAAGGAGGTTGTGTCTCATCATCGTCAAAAGCTCCTAATTCTCCAACGTTATTTAAAGATTCGTAAACTACGCTTTCATCCAAAGTATTTGCATCAACTTCTTCTACTACATTAAAATAAATTACAAATTAGCAATATATGAAATTGTTCTCAATTGTAAACTTGTAATACATTATATTTTTAACTTAAATTTGAACAAAATAAGATATGAATTGACCATCAGTAGATGCTCTTAATTCATTTGTTGTGACAAATGCATTTTCTTCATAAATCGTCTTTTCAAGTTTATTATAATCAAGATCAGGCGATGGTTCTTCTTTTTCGATCCAAAAATCAATATGTTCATTAAAATCAATATTGATTGGATCATATATTCTCTTTTTACTAAGCACTCTGAATACATAATAGAGAAACTATAAAGTAAATAATAATAATAAAATTATTGAAATAAAAAAACTATAAAATACCTGTTCTTCATTATCAGATTATAAGCAACGTCAACAAAGTCATTAAGTCTTTGATATTCCAAACGATTTCATTTCTTTATATGAATACGTTAAAAAACACTCCAATTACGTTTACAACCTGATTTAAAAGTTGTTTGACTGAGTAACTTAATAGTGAGTTTTCTCAATGTTAGGGCACTGTCACCGAATAATCTCCACCACTCATTTGTATTTTAAATTAATATTTATGATAAAAATATATATTATTAATAAGTAAATAATGAATTAAAAGTATAAAGCTTGATTGGTTGCATACTTTTCATCATAAGTTCTCTCTTTACTGATGATCTAGTAAAACACTCTAAACCTTCATGATACAATTTAATTTCATTTATCACTTGTGATTGCTCTTCGATAGAGAAAATACCTTTGCATTCAATCATATCAAACAAATTGCCCATAATATTAATTGTACACGCTTCTCTATTGTGTAAACAATAAGGATTGAGAAAATAGGTTGCTAAATGAATCCTTTGAATGAGATGCTTATCGCATCGTCGATCAATAATATCTATATAAGACTTATAAAATTTCTCCTCCCCTTAAAAAAAATTATAATTATTTTGTGAGTTCTATACATACCATCATATATGTACCCCAAAGATGGCTTTTCATCTTAGTTAACAATCCTTAACAGCCTTATAAGCGAAGCCACAATCTTCACAAAGATCAAGCAAGCATCCTAAAATTTATTATCTAAAATAATAGCACAAACTTGTTTTCCTTTTTCACTATTTGATAATTTATGAATTGAAAAGTGTTTACTTGTCACTAAATTTTAAAGTAGCTTGCTTATGTTCATAAATACTTTTCAAAGTAATAAATGTAATTGCAAACCTGGTAGCCACGGAATTCACGATCTCAACCTAATCTTCTTGCTTTCTTAACCAAGAAAAAAATCTGACATGATTATACACAAAAAATTGTGATCTTAGATACGCGTGAAGTAAGACTAGAAATATGATCCATACCACCAATATCTTTTAAAATAAGATTTATACAATAAGCAACGCATGGAGACCAATAAATATGCCCATACTTTGATTGTAATAAGTACCCAACTGATACATAATTAACTGCATTATCTGTAACAAAATGCACAACATTCATTAGTCCAACCTACGCGACAATTTCAGAGAATAATTCAGATAAAGCATTAGCACTTTTCATCATGTCGGAAGCATCAACAGACTTGATAAAAGTTGTTCTAATATTACAATAAACTAAGAAATTAATTAAGGTTCTTTGTTTTTGATCAGTCCACTCATTTGCCATAATAGTGCCTCATATTGATTCCCAACTAGATTTATATGTATCCACAATTGGCTAGCATTCCTTTTTTAAATCTTAAAACAAAGACACACGCAGCTCATAATAAGATGATACCTTAAATCCTAGACATATTATTGTTGTAGCATCAATTGCTTTTTGAAAATATGGTGAATTTAAAGCATTTAAAGAAATACATGAATGATATAACCATTTAGCCCATGCTCTTTTACAACGCAAAACAACATCCTTATCAACCATAAAACTTTTTAGACTAGGTTAAGAACCAGGAGTAGTTCTTAGAGAAAGATAAGAATCTATGTCAATAACAACTTTTCTTTTTCCTTTATCTAATACTTGTGGTGTTTTATCATCTGGTGTTTCGTCATCTCCAAAAGATGTATCATGAGCTTATTTATTTTCCTTTTTCTTTTTTACTTGTTGGTAAAAATATTTTCCAATCATATCACGGACATCAAGTGGTACTTTTTTGCAAGAAGCAATATTACCCTTAACACTACCAAGATGATCTTTCATTCTGAAAATTCCTCCCCCTTTAAATATTTTATTGCAAAACATACACTTATATTGGATATTCCCATCAGATGCTTAAGAAGAAGAAAAATAATTCCATGTTGGAAAGGACTTACTATGAGTAGAGGATGATTTCATATTCTCCATTATGATTTAACCTAAAAAATATAAAAAAATAATTGGATATACTATTATCAAGGCAAAAGTATACAACTTAAATAATTCTCATTATCAATTGTAATAAAAAAGACCAACAACAGTAGAAAGGATACACAAAAGACCAACAGATGTTACTCACTTATTAAACTTTACTCAACAATTGCTCCACTTCAAATACCCTAACTGAAATATTGTTAGTTTTCAATTTTGGTGTTTAGATCAACAAATTGAATAGTTGAAAGAGTATATATGACCCAAATATCAAAAACAAAGATTGATATGAAATAGGGTTCTAAATATTACAGAAATTGATATGAAATAAAGTTCTAAATATTACAAAAAACTTAAACCATGTATTTCTAATTGTTACACAAAACTAATTACTACCTTATCCTTATCCCCTTATCTATAGTACAAATTGGAACTTTATAGCAACTTGATAACTAAATCACCATTTCACTTCATTAATTGAGTCTCGAAGTTTTTCTTCCTCCTAAACTTTGCAACAAATGATTCACAAGCCTGTTATCAAAGTTCTCAACACCAAGATGAATGTAACCAACTATGGTTTTGACCTAAAAAATAATTTTCAATAGATAAACACCAAAAGTTCCTCCACCTAAATTAAAGATGAGCACATTCTGCTAAGCTTTCCTCGACGCTTTTTTTGTCCAAATCATACACAATAGCAACAACTATAGGTATAATTACAAATTCTGGGTATTCGTGTTACTTTGAAATGTACTTATTACCTGCAGTGCAGTATCCACATAGTGGTAAGAGATTTGGGTGTTTAAGCCTGGAGTGTAGCGGTAGCGAAGAGGGCGATTTCAATGCTGCGATGAGTAGAATATGTAATCCCTTTGGATTCACTTCCTAGTTTGATACCAGATGCCCGTCTAGCGACATCGAGGCCATAGGCAAAGACTTGGCACGTGACATGCAAATAAAACCACGCCAGATCTGCGGATTTGAATGTCCTAAAATCGAGCGATTATAATCTCGATTGGGAATCGAATTCCCTAGCTCACAACATTTAGTACCCGTGAACCTGATGTATACATAAATCATCAAACATGAACTTTCTAACTAAATAAGTTTGTAATAATATCAATCAAGCTTAAATTTTCTTCTTAGTCTTAGAGTCCACACTACCGCTACTGGTGCTTTGTCCAAATTTCAAATCCAAGCTTCCTTTAGCATTCCTATTGGCCCCGTTTAAGTCATGAATGGTCAGAACCACCCTTGTCATCAACATTGGGCCTCACTTTTCCCATTTGATTCATTGTCCCTTTGGAAGCCAAATTTGCTGAAACCTTAATCTTCACGAACAGCCTCATGCGTTCGCTTTTCTCCTCCGCTCACATGTCCCACAACAATGAATTTTGATCTTTTGAGATTGTCCACCTGTTTCTGTTTGCAATCCTTTGTCTTATGTGTACGCAAAAGAAGAAACCTATGACAATGGATACAAAGAAAAACACTGATGTTGAGGAAATGGACAAGACAAAGGCTTTCATCTTTGTTATAGGTTTCGTTTTCCTAAAGTAAGAGTAAATAGGTTTCGTTGGTTTTCTAATGGCTGTTACTAGGAGTGGTTTTATTAGAATGTGACTTGACAATTGATTAACCAGTTCAATCGGTTAGTTGAAAACCTGCCGATTCTCTGATAAACTGGCTGGTTTTTATACACAAAGATCATTAATTGAAACCGAACCAGACAACTGGTTGATTCAGACTGTTTTCGATTGGACCGACTGGTCTGATTCGATTTTTAAAACCTTATTTATATCAACTATATTTACCTATTTGTAGACATTATTTGCCTAGTAAAATGGTGCAAAGGCTATTAGAAAGGGAACATAAACTTCCTATCTTTTGCAATTGATTTATTTAGACATTTGTAGTCTATTGAATGTAAGGGAACAATATGAGGAAACAGATGGCGAAAGAAGAGACCTATGGCAATGGATACAAAGAAAAACACTGATGTTGAGGAAATCGAATAGACGTAAGCTTTCGTCTTTGTTATAGGTTTCATTTTCCTAAAGTGAGAGTAAATAGGTTTCATGGGTTTTCTAATGGCTGTTACGAGGAGTGGTTTTATTAGAATGTGACTTGACAATTGATTAACTAGTTCAATTGGTTAGCTGAAAACTTTTCGGTTCTCTGATAAACTAGCTAGTTTTTATACACAAGGATTATTAATTGAAACTGAACTGGACAACTGGTCAGTTCAGATTGTTTCCGATCGGACCGACTGGTCTGATCTGATTTTTAAAACCTTATTTATATCAACTAGATTTACCTATTTGTAGATATTGTCTGCCTATTAAAATGGTGCAAAGGTCATTAGAAAGGGAACATAGGCTTCCTATCTTTTGTAATTGATTCATTTAGACATTTGTAGTCTACTGAATGTAAGGGAACAATATGAGGCTATATACTTCATAACTTTTTTACTTGACTATACTCGGTATGGTTATGATTAAAGATAGGTTGTAGTCTAAATTTAAGATGAAATTCATAGGTGAAGTTGCATACATTCTTCAAGTTAAGATTTCAAAAGTTCATTTAAAAAGATTACTATCATTTTCTTAAGCAACTTATATTCAAAAGATTTTAGAAGGATTATGTATGTAGGATTGCAATCTAATAAATAATCATATTACTAAAGACGAAAGTCTCTGCAAGAAGTTTTGTCCAACTAAACCATAGGAAAGGAAGCAAATGAAGAAAATTTCCTATTCTATTGTAGTTGAAAGTCTCATATATGCATGATGTATACCTGACTAGATATTTATTACAGTGTTAGAATAGTGAGTAGATATCAATCCAATCTAGGACAAGCACAATGGAAAGCAGTAAAGAGAATATCGAGATATTTAAAAGGTAATGTTGATTGTGCATTATATTATCAAAGCAACCACTTATGTATACAAGGGTATACATATTCAGGTTGGGGAAGAAATTTAGATAAGAGAAAATCTACCTTTGGATTTGTTTTCTTATGTAACAATGGTGCTATATTATGGAAAAGTTTTAAAAAAATCATATATCGATTTATCCACAATAAAAGTTGAATATATAGCATTTTCAGCAACAATATAACAAGCCAAATAGCATAGATGATTCTTGGTTAGTTTTGGTGTCACTTAAAGTGAGATTGATCCATGTAAAAATCAATTATGACAGTCAAGCAGTAATCACTTATACAAAAGACTCTAAATTTATTTGTGAAATTAAGCGTATAGATACTAAGTACAATTACGTGAAAGATATAGTTGCATGAGGAGAAGTGAACGTGAAGTATACATCTACACGAGATATAATGGCAGACTAATGACAAAACTAATTTCCTAAGATACATATATTGGCAATATGAAATCCCTAAGATTAAGTAGATATTGAAATGTAATTGATTAACATTTCTCCATGTATGTTCATTTAATGTATTGTTATGTATAAATACGTATATAAGTGGACATTGTTTATTAAGTGATAAGAATTATTTAATACTTGATTATGAAATATTTTTACTTTATATAACATATTTTTCGTATGAATCAAAGAGTATGTCAAATAGATAAAAGATTAACCTTCTCACATAAGCAATCAACTTCAGCATTTGTGATGACTGGAGAAGAGACATGTTTAAGGTTTATTATAAAGGTGTTAATTAAGAGCAAAGGAAAGAAACTTAAATCATGAATGCCAACTTAGATGATAAATCAAAAGGAAATTGATTTAGAGTGATCATATAGTCAGCATATTTGTCTTAAGTTACTATACGAAAGTTTGGAAAGATAAAATTAAAAGTAAACAAGTGAACTTAAGTTATACATTAAGTATGTATGAACCAACATTTATACGATATTGTGTTTATAAAAGACATATGCTCCAAATTACTAAGAGTTTATACTGAGCGTATAACTGTTATCGTGTGTGCAGAAACAACTATAAAAGGGATTAATGATTTAATGTAAGTCAAAAGATCTCAACTTACATTATGTGAGACCTTAAAGGTTAAATGAACCTCTTAACATTCTCTTATGACCCTTATTTAATCCTTAAGAATTAAAGTTAAGGTTTGCTATTTTAAAATGTACTAAAAGATTTAGTCTAATGTGATCATAGGGGACAATTCTAGAAAAGCAAATTAATTTCAATTCAAGAGAATTTATAATAGAGGAAGGTCATTTTGATTGGTAACTCACATTAGAAAAATTATGTGTTCAAAGTTGGCTACCGACTCTTAGTAAGAGAATCGAATACATTTATAACACAATAAATAAATGAGATCAAAGGAGATTAAACGTGAGATATGACAAAAGATAGAGCATACAAAATCTACTCAATGATTAATTCATCAATCGAGAGGTTATATATTCTTAATAGATATATCACCATAAGCTATCGTCTTATGCTGATCGCATGGGTTATTGGACAAGTATGAGACCACGTAGAAATCGTATTGCCAAAACTCATCATATGTGTGTGAGAGATGATAATAAAATGAAATAGCTGTTGTGTTTGAGATGTTACCTTTCAATTGTTAATTGTTAATAATCAATTAAAATTTTGACATTTTATAAACATGAGATGATTTTCACTTAAAAAGTTGATGAAAATCTTTAGAAAAGTACAAAAAATACTAAACGAAGAATTTTTGTTGGATTACAATCAAATCTAAGTTATTTGATTAATATATGATACATATGTTTTTTTTTTAGAGATCCTATATTTATCTATATATATCAGATAATTTTCTTATATATTTATATATGTGTGTGTACGTGGATGGTAATTTAAATATTATAAAGTGTTTACTTAATTTAAAAAATAAGAATATTTTAAAAACTCACGGGAAGGTGCAGGTCTTAAACCTTTAATGAACTTCATTATATCTTTTATGAATTTTCATAAGTCTAAACATCCTAGAGATATTTAGGAACTGGGTTCCATTAGTCACAAAATTGAACTTTGAAATCCTTTTTCAGCCAATCAAGTTAACCCAACCGTAAGCGCTGAACAGTAATTTCGTTAAGACAAAAACAGGGGAAAAATGGTTCTAAGGATTTGGTGTATGACTTTCTGTTTGTTCGTTGGATAAAGATCCATCCCTGTTCCGTGGTGGTGTATAACTGAATCTTAACAAGCATTCAGTTTTTGTCAAATAAAGAGAGGATCTATCAGATAGTTATCGTTAAATGATCCCACTTCAGTATGCAGCCAAAACCTGCAATTATTGCTACAAAATCCGTGACTTCATTGATGATAAGCTGCTGCAAACTCTCTTTTAACTATTAACCAGGTCCAGCAATTAGGATAAGTATTGCCCAGCAGGAAAATATGAATGCTCAGAGGAGAATAAAGTATAATGGATGGCTGAGATTAATTGTGCTCACGCAAGATTACATCTTTGAATAATAGTTGAGGTGAGATGGTAGGAGATAAATTACCTGAATGTCAACCAGATCTCGTCATCAATGGTTGTAGGAAAAGGATAATGTAATTATTTGGCTTAAATTATGAAGCTGGAGCTCAAACTACTGAAACTGACATGTTTCCCAATCAGAAATTCTTAGGAGAAAACAATTCTAGTTTTCCATTGTCACTCAAAAGATAACCACAGAATCTCAAACACAAGCTTAGATTGGGAAGTTTTGTTCTTTTATTAACATCTATTGTTTCTCAGATACCCTGCGTTGACCTATAAATTGTCGTAGGAACCCAAGATTCCCCTACAATGAAAAGGAGAAGAGATCATATGGAGAAAGGATCAGAGTTAAAGTCTGCCATTGACGAGCTCTCTTTGGTGAAACTGAAACCTGCTGGTAATTCTGACGCTGCTCATATACCAACTAGGCCCTTTTTGCATGTTTGCAGCTTGGTCATTCAAGTTCTAGGTAAATTTTATTCTGGTCTCATGAACTCTCACTGAGTGTTCAGTTAGAGCATCAGTTTGACTCTCTATTACTTTGCTTTTGTCCTGGTGAAGATAAGATAGGCCCAACAATGGCAGTTTTGAGACAAGACATTGATCAGAATATACAGGTAAATTAATGAAATTTAGGAGCAGTAGAATTGTCTTACTTTTCCTTTTCTTAAATATCTCCATGGAAATGGCCTTCAAGTTCTGTCATGAATAAAAATGCCCCCATGATATTTTTACAAACCGGCGTTCTTAAGCTTCATAACACTTATCAGATTATGGCTATTTTGGTCCCCATCTGACTTTAGTTCTTTCTCCGTAACCCCCTCTCCGTTTTCTCTTTGGCTTATAATTTTTTCTTTAATTGACAGAGATTGGAGGTGCTCTGTGACTCTGATTCTTCAATATATGCGAATATGGTGGAGATTTTGAAGAAAGAGATGGTTGAAGGCAATACCAGAAAGGGTAACAGCTGTAGTAAAGCCATAGTTTGGCTTACCAGGTAAGTAAAGAACGTAGGGGACTATCATCTTCTAGAACTATTGGTAACCTTGATCCTATCAATTCCCTTATCTTATATCTCAGCAATCCAACTTGTAACATAGAAGGAACCCTTCTGTTTTTTGGCGTGTAGAAGGATGGATGAGCTAACATCAGTTACAATGAAGAATTAGTGATCTAAATAATGTAGCTACTGTAGATGACTCTAATTCGCTTATTCAATTACGGATAATGACAAAAAAGTCTTGGCCTTTTCCAATTATTGGTTTCTACGATGATGTTACTTCTTTTTCTATCAAAAGACCAACATGGCCTGAATTCTTTCTTTCTTGTGAAGTATATTCAACCTACAAACAAAGAACACTGGTTAATTATGCACATTGGTTCTTACCATTATGAGTTATGACTGAAACAGAACAATCTGAGTAAATTGATCCTTCTCAAAATTCTTACATGTGAATCGTTCAACGATAGAATTAAAGACATGTTGATTGGTATTTTACAAGCACCTGGCTGTCAACCATGATCAATATTAGTTATTCATCATCTAGGATCACCTGGTTTTATGTTATTTATATCAAGTTAACTATATATTTGCTCTGTAGATCTTTAGATTTTACGGTTGCTTTGTTGCAAAGAATGGTGAAGGATCCTGGTCAAAACATGGAGCAAGCTGTGGAAGAAGCTTACAACATTACTTTAAAGCCATGGCATCGATGGATTTCATCAGCTGCTTTCAGAGTAATCACCCTGTTTTTCTCTTTCTTCTTGGTTTATCAATTGCTCCCAGTTCTTCGAACAAAATGCATAAGAAGACATAAAAGTGCTGTCAATAAGCTTGTTGAAATCAGGTCATCTAAGAAGTACATCACTTAGCAATTGAATTTCTGAAAATAAGTTCATCACTTAGCAATTGACTTTCTTAAAATAAGTTCATGCAACTTAAGTTGATCCTACTCATACATGTAGAAACTTGAATGTTTCTTGAATATTAAATTCACAAATAGTGATTGCAGGTGGGTCTTAAATTAGTTCCTGACTGCAAAACCTTCCTGAGTCTCCTCATGTCGAAAGAAGAACACTGTGCAACCCTCAACGAGGATATGCAGACCTTCATCTCATTACTCATGCCTATCCTAGAGGAGATTCACTCTGCAATGGTGAGGCCAAGTTCATGTTTGTGATAGTACATGCATGTTACTGTTCACCTTTTTGCTATATATTGGTTGAATATGAATTCGTTAGTGCTAATTTTATTTCAGAGATCATACGGTTTGGATAGATTAAAGTCTACCTGAGGAGAAAATGAAGAAAGAAAGTGAAAGGAAAAAACTTTACAAAGGGAAAAGCTTACTCAGCTTTAAGACATTAGTTTTCTGCCTCATGTAAGAAATGAGTTTTGTGTACAACTGCACAAGTTCTATGTAATATCGCTTGTGATGCAGCCTAGACTTTTTTTCTTGCACTCAGAAACATCTGTTGTATATAAAAACAATCAGTTAAAGTCGACAGCTTAGAATACATCTTCACAACTTGTATCAATGCATTTTGTTTCTTTTTGCTCATTTCGAACAGCAGCAACATTCTTCAATCTTCACAGGCCCCAAGAAACCTCGAGGTTAAGTTTGTCGCAATCTTTAAACGGTCTTCTAACGATGTGATCTTTGTATGTCACCCTAACAAAACACAGATTTTCCTATTTTGATATATCTCCAAATCAATATGCTCCAAAAATGATTTCCTGAAACTACCATTCGCATGTCAAAATTTAAGAAAGATGGGATAAACAAACCATCCACTGACAAACTTTCATGCACTTCCTTTTGTTTTTGTTTTTTTTTTCCATTTCTTGGAAAATAAATCATAATTCCAAAATTTATCCTGAAAAAGCCTGCTCTAAACGCTCAAACTATCACCCATCTCCCATGCACCACTGGTAATCTTAAAATCCTTTACTTGTTACTTCTTTCATTGCAGGACCGTTGATAATAAACAGGATTTTCAAAGATCTACAGATGCTTAATGAATCTTTTCAAAGATGTTGTCCAAGTCTATCCCCACCGATATTCCATTTGATTTAGACTTGCGAGGTGGATCATGAAGCGCAATAAGTGCTGCCACCAGACCTGCATTGCTCGCTATGGTCGGCTCAGTGAACCATGGTTGTTCCCTTTCATCTAAGAAATTGTCAAACTGGTCAGGGCCTGCAACCATTGCTCCATAAAGAATGTTGGGATTTGGATCTTTAGAAGATAACCAGCCTTGCCCAGCTTCACAAGAGTAATATCTTCCGTCCCAAGGGATCGAGGCAGCTCTGTGGTGAACATGGGTTGGATACTTGTGTCCAAATCCAACCATGTAACTCATCTTCGTAGGATTATCTCCTAATATGTATCTAACCTGATAAGAAATTACAACGTTAAGAACATTTGCATTTCTTGAACCTGAAATATTCAACTTTCGCATTGCTTTAAAAAAAGAAATGCTTGCCTGAGACCTGGAGAACTTCCTCATACTTTCCAGTGACAAGCTGTCACTGCCGCAACTTACTTCAGTACTTCCTAGAAGTTGAAGATAGTCACTGTACAATTTACTCAAAAATGATGCCGTTGCAGCAAACTGGAGTGATTCACCATGATCAGGGTCCGACAGGATCAATCCACCTGTGTCAAGCAAAATTTGGCAGTACATCTATGAATAAGAAATGTCTGCGCAATATTGCTAAGCACCATTTGTTCTCATACTATTTGCTTTGCCTGTTTAAATGCATATATATATACACACACACACACACACCTGGAGTTCTGTTGAAGACTCCGTCAGAAGCATAAGAACACACAAGTGAGTTGGCCATGTTTGTTGAAGATTTGAAACCAGGCTCATAAGGAAAGCCAAGATCACGAAAGGACCGAAGTCTTGCAAGCAAAACCTGCAGAGCGTTCTCAAAATTATCGTAAAAAGAACTGCTTACGGAAATTAATCTCTTTTGTGAAAATAGCCCAATTTTTTAAATAGTACCGCAGTAGCTGGAAGCTTGTTATTCCAATAGAAAAATCCTTTTTCTGATAACACTTCCACTGCTTCTGCAGCAGTAAAGTTCCCTGTAGCATATCCTAGATAGGAAGTATTTCCAGTGGCAAAGAACAACCAGGTTCCTCCCCACACCAGCTCATCCATAAAGCCTGATGAGTTATAGAACTTTCTTGCCTTCCCACCACAGTTTTCAACTGCAGTATAAGGTCCTTGCATGTGAACAGTGTCATTTTTAGTTGCAAGCCCAAATAACTTCTCTGCTGCCCTTATTAATGTACCAGAATAATCAGCATCATCTTTGAACACTATCGACGCCGATGATAAAGCTGCCATAATCTCTCCCGCAAGATCGGAAGCTGTACTGTCGCAAGTGGATACAGGTCTTGGATATTCCATGTGTTCAGGCCTTTGCCAACAGCTCATATCATTATATGGTTCGGTGTCATTGCCACCAGTTCCAACCTGAAATCAGAAACGAAGATTTTCTTTTGAAGTCTCCATGTAATAGATGAGACACTGATCATGATGGAGAGTTTATGATGTGTCTTGCCTGAGAGTACAGTGGAATGGGAACTAAAGTTGAATTGTGAGGGAAGACCTTTAGCAAGTAATCACTACCCCATCTAATAATGTCCTTGACATGATCAAGTTCACCTATTTCAGCATATTTTTCATGGTATTCAATCACACTCCAACTCAAGAGAGTTATGGTGTATGCTGAGGTAAAACTGAACTTCATGTTATTTCCAGAATCATAAAATCCACCCACAAGGTCAGCAGCAGGACTGCTCAAATTCCCATCCTGCAAACCTGAATTTCCTCGAAATCTCACTGGAGTACTGCTTGGAAAATTCCCGGCTGCAAAAAGAACTTATGGAGTGAGTTAAAAGGACCAAATCCAAATTCACTTGGAATAAAAATGGCACAGAATCATACACTTTTGTGCATCAAAGAACATCAGCGCTTGACTTAATGCTAGTGTAAGATTCCTTGAAGATGAAGAGTGCCTGCGGCTCTGGGGCAAAAAGTGTAATAATAAAGCAATTGCTAAGATAGCCAATACTATGGTGACTGAAATGTACACAAAGCGCTTGAAGCACTTTTTGTCAGTAATGACAAGTTCATAGTCGTAGGATTTAGAATACTGAGAGGAGATTGAAAAATAATTATTGTTTGATTGACGAACGAGGTTGAAGTCAGGTTGTATTGAGTTCCATTTGCTTGCTGAAGGGACAAGTCTGCCTGCCTCAGAAATGGAGTGCGCATATCTTATAGACTGGGGATCTAAATCAGATGAAATAAAACTTGTCATGGGTAATGGAACAAGATTTTGTGTGGAGGAGAAATGGAACTGAAAATGGTTAATGTAATCCACTAGTTCGTGGTAGTTTTATGAGCTAATTAGCAACTAAGTCGGCATTGGATATAACAAGAAGTTGTGAAAGAATAGGGTGATGTAGACATTATTTCTGGTAATGCACAGATCAGTTGGATGGGGATCCCAATGTCTCTGATCTGACTGCCTGTCTTCATTGTTTTTGCAGTTAGGCCTTAGGGTACTAACACAAGAAGACACCATATCCGCTCATATGCAGGCCTTGTCATGCGTACTAAGAATTTTATGCTATCCATATATACATATAATATTATGAAATTTAAGCAAGATATGCATATGGTAATTGAGGATAGTCATGTAAGATTGACTGGAATTTAGCATGAACTGGTTTAAGGATGAGATTTTAAATGGGCTAGAGGCCCCACTTTGCTTGGGCTCATAGGGAGTGGAAAATTACACCCAAAAAGGTGTCGGCTTAGGGTTTTGTGAGTTGTGATTGCTGCTTGCGCTCTCTCTCGCTGTTAACTCTATATATATATGCACATACGTTCCTAAACAGCAGAGTCGTCGGCCGACTGGAAATATGTAGTGAGGTTGGGTATTAAGTCTTTTGTAGGAGGTGGAGGCAGTGATGAGGAAATGGAGAAAGTCATGCACCACTCTTAGTATCTATATATATATGTATGTGCTGATAATTCTCACTTACCCATTTCAGATCTGAGCCTCCCCTCCCCTCCCCTTTCCTCCTCTTTTTCTTTGTGTTTTTTCAATGGTGAATAAATTTACGAAGCGAAGAGGAACCAAGTGATGCGGGTTTAGTTTTAAGCCCAGCCATGATGCGGACCGTACAGCATAATCGCTAATGGGGATTGATTTTGGTTTCTGATGGTTCCTCTCTTTCATTTTCCCTTCCTATTCCCATTTTTCTTTCTTCATTTTCTTTTTAATATAAACTTTTCAAGTTTTCCGTATTTTCCACAGTTTTATTTCAAGTGAAAAGTTTATCATGTCAACTTTGATTTGCTCATTCAACTTAAATCCTGCCTTTTCATGACCCTTGCGGTTGGCTCCTTTTCGGAGCTCAAATTTAATGATTTGATCCGTTTCCAAGTTGCAAATTGGAAAACATTCAACTAGATTGAATGATTGATGCCTCCAGTTGAAGCAACATTCCCATTTCTCCATATAGCCAAATGCTGTGTGGTTACTAAGGTCGGTCTTAATTCAGTCACAATTAGGGATGACGGGAAAAGTTGCTAACCAACCAGTTGGAAGAGGACAATCAATAGAAATCCTAATATGAAATGTTTAAACCTGACGAGTAGCTGTGTGTGCTACTTACGCCTGCAGTACCTGAAGACCATTTTACGTTTAATTGGTAATTCCATCGTTTTAAAGTAGAAAATGTTGGAAGTACATTTATCATCTTCACAAAGTGAGTAATCCATTATTATGGTAACAATACTACATCCAAGGAAGGGAAGCTGGATATGGAACTTCTCCACAGTATCTGAATAAACCTTCAAGTTCAGGACACCCTTTAGGATAAGGGATTGACCGATGGAAAGGATCACGCCCAAGTTTTTTACGACTAAGTGAACCTCGACACCCATATGGATCCTGTTGAAATTGAGCCCTCACTGATGCCTCACCTTTCAATGCTGATTCCTTGGATCCTGAGGTTGTTGCCGCTGGAGTGCCTGAGAAAAAGAACCTCCACTCTGGAAACCCTATTGCAGAGCGATGCAATTGTGCGAATCTTTCCTCCTTGAAATCATAACTTACAACCTGCCATAGAAGTAAAAACATTGTTTGTTTGTTATTTTCCTTCCATTGTGTATGAGAACAAAAATAGCAGGATTTGCACTCAACATCACTGCATCGCCTTTTAGTGTCATTACAATTACACCCATTATATTTGCTGTCGTCAATATTTCTTGATATCTTGTGTAATTTTATCTACAAAGTGGACTTACAGTTATGTTGTGGGGATATGTGCCTGTAAGCTCTCTGAATCGACAAACACTAAAGAGCAGATTCTCAAAGCTATCTCTTGCATGCTCCTCTGTCAATGCCCTCCATCTAACACTTTCCTGATTGCCTGATAATCACACATTCATAACGGAAAATTTTAACAACATACAGTTTAAAGGACTTGAGGTATGTCATTTTCAGGAACTGAAGCACAATTTCACTGTTCATACATTGAACGTTAACAAATTGATGTTATCGGAACCAAATTCTAAATTGCCCAAATCCAAATCAGTTACTGATAACAAACAAGTTTAGGCATTTAGAATTTGGTTCCTGCAATAGGTAAACGACAACATATCAAACTTGTTTACTACCGTTTAAGAGCTAAAACACAACATAGAAACACAATAACAGGTAAGCACAACGTATAAATAAAAACACCAAACTGGAGATATTTTGCAGTCAGTCAGCAAATTAGATGCAAAAACAAACTTAAGCTGTGGAACAACTAATCTGGCTAAACGACTAAAATCAATTATTTGTTCCAAGTAAACTAGTGTAATATCCAATATAAAGGAACCATGAATGTAAAGTTGTAGCATCTAAACAAGTTTGATAATGGCCCATGGATCTTAAGGACGAGTGATCAAGCTCGAGATTATCCATACAAGAAGAAAGGCTGTAGGCACAAGATAGCTAGAGATTAGAATCTGTCATCATAGCAAGAGCAAGCCTCTAAAGTGCATAAGATACCAGTTCTTACATTATAGTCTACGGAGTTGACAGTGTGGTGTCGAAGATGATCAATCTTAAACATAAACGAGAAGTATGTATAAACCATTGGATGTTGACCTTTGGTCTATGCTATCAAATTTTGTTTCCTGGGACAAAATCACAAATGCCATTTCAAGAACAGGATTTACAGAAGGATGAGAACTGAATTTTGTTATCATAAAATACAGTTAGATCTTATATGAACAGGCTTGGTTCTTTGGAATATTCCTTCAGGTATCTCTCTTACTGCCGGATGCTAAGATAAAACAGAAAATTATATCCAAGCATAAAATTAGAAAAACAAACTTATAAATGAAGTCGGATAACCTCCTAGGAGTCTAAATCCACAAGCAATCAGTTGGAATGTAATGCATCAAACCAAGTCCAGGACAACAAGTAATGTGATAAAATTTGTACTCCACGTAGATCTTCAATTTTACATTCAAACAAAGAAAACCTACAATTTAGGAGCAAATGCTCAAAACAAAGCAGCAGAAATTTAACGAGAAGCAAAAGTAACTTACCAAACCATCCTTTAGATTCAGCAACAGTCCAATAACTCTGAGCCTCACTACGAGGTCCAGCATCTTTTCTTGTCTCACCCCCACTAAACAAAAGCAGAGCACTATCGTCCTTTGCAGCAATTGAAACCCCGTTTTGTATATGACTTACAAAAGTAGAAGCTTGGCCAGGATGCTTCTGATAAGACTCCAAAAACCAAGACTCCTCATTTTCAATTTTCCCACAACTACTACTCGTATACACCGAATGCCCAGCAACCATCACAAGGTTCCTAAGCTTGGAAAATGGGTAATCTTCAAAACCTATGTCACTTCTTCTATATTCAGTTATATTTCGTTGACGACTTTCATATAGGGAGAAGATGGTTAGAATTGTGATCCCAAAACATAAGGAAATAAAGAAGACGAGAATAGGATGTAGTTTGTAATAGTAGCGAAGGCGATTACCAATGTATTCAATCATTTTGAGAGGAGACGAGAAATGGGAGCGTTTTGATTTTCGGGGTCGCTTGAGTCTTCTTCCAGATTCTAGATCAAAGTCTCCTTTTGTATACGCAACATAAGACTTGGGACTGTTCGCACATATGTTCATGATACTGGATCTCCAGCTTACGATAAAGAGAAATCAAGCATATCCAGATGCGATTTCACGCTCATAACAATAAGAAGTAGAGATTTTGAATCTTGGTATAGCGAAATCATGAACAAGTTACTGATTTATCAAAAACACAACAAAAAATCATGAACAAGCAGGTGCGAGAGCGATGAACTTTGACTGCTTAATAGAAAAATAGAGAAAAAGAAAAAGAAAAGACAGCACGATTGAGCTGATCGAATAAGAAGAAGAAGCATCAATTGAGCGTTACTGGGCCCAATAAGCCCAATGGGTTCTTCTCCAATGGACCATTTTAGCAAGCTAAGAACCCACCCAATAGGGTAAGCCCTTAACCTACACTAGCAGTAACAGCACAGTAATCAAGCTTGAGCCTTTGCGACTCTCTTTCAATCTCCTTTTTATCTGTTTTGGTTTCTCTCTTGAAAATCCAATAAAAGAAAAGCACCCCTATACAAGCACAAAAACACATTTCACCTCCTTACTTCTTCGACAGTTTCTCGTCTAGCAGACAATGTTGTTTTGGTGCACAACAGCTTCAAGTTACCTCAACCCAGTTGTTTTAGCCTTTTTCTTGCTTATTGGGTTGGGAATTCTTTGATATATGTAGACTATGATATGGAGCAAGTTACGAAATTGCCGACTTTGAACTAAGCATAGGTTGTAGTCATTTAAATTAATGAAATGGCCGATACAAACCCAAGAGATGGATGCACAACAACGTCTCTTCTCTTGAGCTTTCACTGTAAAAGTTAAAAAGCTGGTTGCGTAGGTCAATAGCATTCAGTGTTCACAACCAATAGAACATCTTGGACGCGTCCTAATTGTAAGTGGATTTCCAAAGAACAACGGAAGAAGTATCTGAAAGCAATTAACTTTTTTTTATTATTATTGCTGCGGAGCAGGGTGGCCCAAACATGGACAAATAAGAGCATAAAAGCAGATCAGGTTTATGCAATACCGAATGGTCCAATACGATCACCAATGCATCTGATGTCAATTTGATGAGATTTTTCTACATCATTGATAAGATGGGATTAAGGGCAGGGAAGGAATGCCAGTATGTCTGACTTGGAAAAGAAGTTAACAGAGTGAATTTCGAGTCGATCAAGAACAACACGAATTGCTTTGGTACCAAACTGGATTGGACTCAATGTGCATGGCTTGGTTTTGTCAGGATTCAGGAATCTGGTGGTTTATTTTGGGGGCTGTCTCTTTGCAGTAGACAAACTATTGTCTCTAACGACACGCTTCCTTCAAGAATACAAGTCAAGATAATAGTATTCTCATCTTTAGAACTCCTCGTTCGCTCCTCTCCTCCGTCAGTTTCCCATTTGATCAAGCCATATATTTCATGTTTCAAGTCAACTATCTTCCTAGAATTATGTTAAAAAGGGTCAAACATATTAAAAAGTATTAACTTTTTTAGATTTTTTTAATTTAATACTTAAGTTTTTAAAATTTTTAATTGAGTGATTATTTTTAAAAAATTTAAAAACTAATAAATGTACATTTACTTGACATTTAATAAATATGTCACATTATCAAAAATAACATTTTGACCAGATTTATACAAGTTTTAAAAAGTTATTTATTAAATAAAAATTTTACAAATTTAGTACTAAATTGAAAAAATCTTGAATAGTTAGACACTTTTAAATATGTTATCCCTACAATTATTTAAAACATATTTAAAATGATGTTCAATGACAAAGGGTATATGAAAAAAACCAAAAAAATCCGTCACTATTGGACCAAGAAACCAAGGTTAGCAACAAGGACAATTTCATCAAAAGCAAGGTAGGTTTGAGCATCTCATTATTAGAATTTTTAATATGGGTAAAATGTAGAGCCCATTAACAAGAATTGGACTTAGGTCAACCATTGTCAAAATGACTAAAACTGATTATTTGAATAGTTAACCCTTACTATTTATAAACTCTTTAACATTTTCATGTTTAGTCAATATAAGATACTGTAACACTCCCCCTTAAGTGCAACTGAAACTGGACATCTAGTTTTCACTTGAAATAAACACAATGGTAACCATATCAGGCCATTGGGACTGTACATCTAAACGAACAACCGAAAAATTAATAATTTGAACCAAACTTACTCTGATACTATATTAGAATTTTTAATACAAGTAGAGTGTAGAGCCCATTAACTAGAATTAGGCTTAAGTCAGCTATTGTCAAAATGACTATAACTAGTCATTTGGATAGTTGATCCTTACCACTTATAAACCCTTTAACATTTTCATGTTTAGTCAATATAGGATACTCTAACACATCTCCTTAAGTGCAACTAGAACTAGACATCTAGTTTTCACTTGAAATAAACGTAAGGGTAACTGGACCAGACAGCTGAGACTGGACATCTAGACGGACAATGTTAGTGTAAGTCGACTTGTACTCTTCTGTAACTCGACTTACGCATGCACAGTTCTATAAGTCGACTTGTATATTCTGTAACTTGACTTGTATATCTTGTAACTCGACTTATGTTTGTACAATACTGTAAGATTGTTAGAGTAGTGCCCTAAAGGCAATCGCCTTCAGCGCGTTTTGTTCAGACTTTATGAATAAATAAAGCAAGGCATATTTCATTAATTTGATGTTCA
>JANKYE010000002.1:7989965-8008874 GCA_032467995.1 Erythroxylum dillonii | reverse complement strand
CCACAATTCAATCTAAACCTCAAAATAAAATTTGAAACTCATGCTTATTCAATAAGAAACGAATTCGGGGGCCAACAGAAATCGCACCTTAAAGGATATGATAAGATCAATGCAGAGTAGGACTAACATACCTAATTACCTTTGGGGCGAAGCAATAAAGACTATTTTATACATACTTAACAGGGTCATATGCAAATTAATGCCAAAAATGCCTTTTGAAATGTGGAAACGATGGAAACCTAGCCTCACTTATCTTCGTGTAAAGGGCTATCTTGTTAAGGTGCACTTATACAATTTTTATAAAGATAAGTTGCATTCTCATTTCACTCGTTGTTACTTTATAGGATATCCCGACCACTCTAGGGGATACAAATTTTACTATAAAGATAAAGGATCCATAGTAGTGGAGTCACAAATAGCTAAGTTTATGGGACATAATGTCTATTTTCAGGGTGGTCCCTCCCATCTTTCACATGATAGAAGGGTGAATACTATAGTTACATTCTATATGTCACTCATTCAGTAAAAAAACTAATGGATCCAAGTTAGTATCATATCAATACAGGAACAGAAACCCATATATGTACATACTGAGATTCCTGAGGTTACATGAACATACTGACCAGCTTAGTTAAGAAGATCCACTTGAGTTAAAAGACTTATAATATCATCTAAATACGTAATCTATTTAGGTGAACAAGACAATGACAGTAAATATATAGTTAATCCAGTTACTTTTATATAAGCTATTTTGGACCACATGCAGATTTGTGGTAGGATGCTATACGGGACAAAATGTAGTCCATAAAGCATGATTAGTTATAAGAGTTTATGTATTAACCGTATAAATGTAATTCTGTTAGTTGTAAATGGATTTATAAGACCAAGAAGGACTCATAGGATAAAGTTGACCAAAGGGTTCACTAAAAAAAAGATATTGACTTTAATGTCACCTTTTCTCTAGTATCCTCCAGGAATGCATTTAGAGTGATCATGACAATTGTAGCTCATTATGATAAGGAGCTGCATTAGATAAACGTTAAGATTGCTTTCCCAGATATACAATAGACCGAACATCACATTCGTTATTAGACTGTTGGGTAGGTATCTAGCTAACCTAGGAATAGACCACTAGAATGTAGTTAAATGAGTTTTGGGATATCTTAAAGAAACTAAGGATTATATGTTGATATATATGAAATCAACAATTTGAACCCTACTGGCTATACAGATTTAGATTTTGCTATATGTCCAGATGACAGGAAGTCCACATTAAGGTATTTTTTTATGCTAGCAGATGGTGATGTTTCGTGAAAGAGTATCAAGTAGACATTAGTAACTTCTTCAATTATGCATGTAAAGTTTATAACATGCTATGAGGCTACTTGACAAGTAGTTTGGTTTAGAAACTTAATTTCTAAGTTTTTTGTGCTTGATTCAATTGCTAGACCTATTCAGTTATATTGTGATAATCTTTCTACTATATTGTTTAGTAACAACAATAAGGACATTACATGGTCCAAACATTTAGAGGTCAAATATTTGACCATAAAGAAATAAGTGTAGAAGGGTGACATTGAGGTGAAGCATATCAAGATTGAGGACATGTTGGCTGATTTGTTAACTAAAGGACTTTGTTTAGTTATTTTTTATATATGAGTATATAATGTGGGTTTATTAAGGTCCTTAGATACTATTAGTTAAAGATCATTATATTTGTTCTTATTACAATTATAAATATTTCATATATTATAAGATTATGTTTTTATATATATTGAAGATCATCATTTTGTTCTCAGTCATATAGTTTATTGTACATTGTCATAATATAGGAAAAAGTCTTAAGACTTGTGTCGGTCTTAAGCATTTTAATGGTTATTGCACATATATACAGATTGACCTTACTCATATGGCTTCAGGACATATACAAATACTTTGATAAATCAATGGATTTATAAGACACAGGGAGATATAAGTGTTTAATTTCATAATGGTTTTCTCTGATGCAGTTTAGATTCAATAAGAGAAAACAAATTTCTCTATTGCAGGTTAGCATAAAGTTCAGAGAAATTAAGATTGACAAACGACACAATGACACATTTCAGATCATATAAGTATCATGAGGGAGAGCCTTGGAGAAACTGTTAAAAGTTGCCCCGTTATGATCATAAGGTTACAAATTCAAATCACAGAAACAACCTCTTTGTAAAAATTACAAAAGGACGGTTGCGTATATTGATGACACTCCTCCAACTCTCGCAAAGCGAAGAACCTTGTGTACAGAGTACATTGACTTTGACAAGTATCATTATAGTTTACAACATTCTATTTTCTCATTCATGTCAGAGGCATTAGATATGTGTGATTGTATTGGATCTGTATCGCATATGACATATATATTTGATAAGTTTCGTTATCGAAAGCTTTACGATGGACTTTTATTATCTTTGGATAAAATGTTTTAGATGGATCGACCATTGCATTGATTTTCTTAGCCACTTTTATTGTTTCTTATTTTCATTATAATCAATATTTGTCTAGAGAGGAGAATGTTAGAATTTTCAATTTTCACATTAGACAATTACTAATTATGATTTTTATAAAATTATGGTTAATAAAATTGAATTTGATCTTAATTAAAGATAACAAAGAAGCTCAATAAAGGATCTCGATAAATGAGTTGAAATCCAATGAAGAAAATAAAATCCTAATTAGTATGAGTTAGTTATTTAATTTATTGAGCTTGTGATAGGGCATCCACCCTTATAAGTTACTATACAAAGTTGTTAAGATCTCTTACTATTTGCTTAAGTAAGTTGAGGACATACAGTTGTGTGATGAAAATATATTTATTTAGTTAATTTTTTATTAAATTTTTGCATAAACGTCTTTCATGAAAACAAACAAAGTTTTAGGTAGATTTCATGATAATAGCAGTCCTAGATTGAAAAGTTATAAATAGTTACAAAGGTATTTTCATCTCTACTAATGTTTTGGGTCTTAAGTGAAATTGGAAATCATATATTTTAGGACTTCAGGAAAAAATCAAAACAGATATAGAATGGAATTTGTCACTGTAAAGAAATGTATCCTAATTTGTTGGTTTTACATTCTATCCTTCAATAGAAAGCGGAAGGGGGATAATGAAGAAGTACAGAAGAACTGACAATGACCTTTGGAAACGCTGATTATTAAGAATGGGTAAAAACGAGTCCAAATGTGCTATTATTGGTGTTGTATTATTTAACAAAAGGTTGATCATGCAACAAATTTCTCTTGTTAGTTCTTTAAAAACTTTCTTTCTTAGGCAAACAATACGAACGTAGCCTTAGCATTGTCACAAAAATATCACAAACTTGCTTCAATCAAACTAAAGGCTCCATTCTCCTAGTCAACTAAATCCATTTTCATCCTGACGCCAACTAAGTGCAAGAATCAGACGTTGCCTTGTAACAACCATGTGAGGGCCCGGGACGTGGAGGATAATTGGATAAATTGAATTGTGGACTGGAAGTACATATGATGACATTAGATAACACAGTCCAATCCAATGGTACCGTCACCTTTATATCTCATTAATTATCGCCTTTGGATATTCACAATGTGTATGAATGTGGATGACGGAAAAATGACAACATGTATCTTCGTTTTCCAAGTGACATCACTGTCACCAAAGATCAGATTGCTTTAACGAAACAGCTCAAAAGCACAGCTCTTTTGTGGTAATTCCGCTGAAAGGGAAGGCTTGCGACACAAACTTCCATATGACAGTAGTTGACTGCTTCGGAGATCTGCTTAATTTAGCGCGTATCTTCTATTTAACACCTTCAGGAGAAGAAGCCTAGCGAAGATCATTATGGTAAGTATTGGAGACGAAGAGCTGGCCCAAATGGTCACAGACTATATAGAATCAGAACCAAGCTCTTCAGAAGTATCTTCCAAGTTTCTCTCTGACAATCCTGGATCAACGTTGAAGGTATTCCCTCATTCCTTCTTTTCATTTTCTGTTCCTAGTGACATTAATTAATGGCTTCTACTTAATTTCCGTCAGGTTCTTATATTACTTGCTCTTGCTATATTCATCCCTTTCAGAAAATTTTTTTGGAGGCTGCAGATTTTGAGACTCAGGTTCTTGACAAAGTCTTGATGTACATTAGAAACATGGGAGAACCAAATGGTCTTAAAAAGCGGGTGGTTATGGGATTAAGAACGGATGGTTATGAAGCTTGTCTTTGTAAAACTTGTTGGGTCAATAACTTCCCTAAAGGTACAATCTTGCTCTCTGAGTGATGTTTCCCATAATTTTTAGCAGTTACCCGTGATTGATTTTCATGCATATGATTTTTGTTTTGAAACTCTATGTTAGTTTTTCAGTTTTCAGCAGAATATGAGTACATAGATGTGATGATGATGGACAAGAACAGTGGCAAACCAACCAGACTCATAGTGGATATGGATTTCAGGTCTCAGTTTGAGGTTGTGAGACCTACTCAAACATATAAAGAAATGATGAACATTCTTCCCCCCGTCTTTGTTGGTACCGAAGAGAGGCTTGACAAGATAATTACCCTTGTATGCTTGGCCGCGAAACAATCTCTTAAAGAGAAGGGTCTTGATGTCCCTCCGTGGAGAAAAGCCAAGTATATGCACTCAAAGTGGCTCTCCAAAAACTACAAGAAAATGTCGGTCTTTCCCATCTCTGAGAAAGGCGATGATGAGGAGGTAGTAAGAGGCACAAAAGCTTGTTGTCCTTCGATATTTTGACCAGAGGGCTCCTTCAGCCACAGATGAGTTAGTCTCCGTTTTAAGGGAGATGATGGTATGTGCTGAAGCAGGCTTATATAGCGATTCCATGCTAGTGACATAATTTGGATTTTTGTCGTTGTTATTAATGTTCTTGAGTTCCTCTCAAGTTTTGATCCTGCAATATATGTCCATACATACTGGGCTGTTTTTTTTTCCTTGATTTCTTCAAGACTTTCAGGATTTTCGAGTTCTACTATGAAACATTGTAGGAAGCCACATTAACGTTTTCTCCGAACGAAGAACTTGTTTTGGTAATGGTTACTAGTACATGGTCTTTGAGTTTATGTTCATCCCCTTTCTTGTAAAAAGATTTCCTCGTGTAACATCAGGTAGTGAATGATTAAAATTTTAACCAAGAAACAATATGCAGTATTAAAATGTGACGTCTTCTTCTTATCAGTACATGGACTAAATAAAAGAAAAATGACATGGTTAGAATGATGGAAGTAGAAGAAGCTATAATGATGCTTACTTTAGGAATAATGCTTATTTTAGGCAGAAAGTAGGTAAAGCAAAATGATAAGTATGCCAACAGAGAATGATCTTAGCATAATTAAAATGCAAAATGTCCTTGTTGGAGTGCTTGCGGAAAAATTAATTTCTTGACGCTATCTCAGGCATAGCTTAATTGACCAATTAAATTAATGCCACGAATTACACATACCTTTGTATAATTAGAGAGACGAAATTACTTGGGTTGCAAGTAACACTATGCACGGGATGAGGAATAAATGAAAAGTTTAAGGTCAACAGATGAAGATTGAGCAGAGCTCAATAATTAATTAAGTTTTACTCTGAATTTTGTAGAATTTATATTTATGGCTTTCTCTAGAAAGGTAAAGTAATTAAAATGCGTTAATTATTTTAAATGTAATCTTATCATTGAAGCATTAAAGTCAATAGCTTAGCGATAGAAGTGAAATTTCAGTGTAGAAAGCTCAGTGAAGGTCCCACAACCAAAAGACTTAAATTTAATATAGTCGCGGGCATATCATTAACGAAGCCTTAATTTGTATGGAACCCACATTAGCACAAAATGAACTAACAGTGTCTACATCTCCTTTACAGGATATGGTTTTGTGTCCGGTCCTGTTGAAAGCGAGACAAGTGTTGTACCTACACCGTCTCAGCAATTATGACAATAGTGTATAGAACAAGAGCCGAGAGGGCGCCGAGTCCCAGGCCCAGCCATTCACGCGTTGATTTGACCCTTATTATTATTAGAGGAGTAATTTTTGCCAGAGATGCCAATTAGCAGCCCATAATTTTAGGTTGAAGTATTTTTAATGGAATTTAATTATTTTAAGTAAAATAATATTATTTTGTTTAGAAAAGTTTAACTTCAAGCATGTATGAGTCTGAATAATCTAAGCCTAAGTTTAATTAAAAATGTTATTTTCCATTTTTAATTTTTTGAAAATTTGACAGAATTAACCACGTTATTATTTTTTATTTTTAAAAAAATATTTATAAAATAAAAAGGAACAATTTTTATCCATTAAATCTCCCTCTGCCACGTAAAGAATAGCATATACTTGGAGCGGAGCGCTGAAATGAGAGAATATCTACTTGCAGATAAAAAGCATACTTACTGACAAAGCAGCTTCTATTCACCTGCATGATTGCGTCCTGCAAAAAGGTTGTGTTTGTTAGAAGGATTTCTGCAACTGCAACCAAAATCGGAACTAGGTTATGGCTAAGAAGATCCCATCCCAAATCTAAGAGTGATCCACTTTTCCCAAGCAACCATTAGTGGGGCAACATGTCCGAACTAAATAGTTAGCCTATAGTTACATACATAGTCACCTACTCACCTATTACCTTAAACCTGGCAGGATTTTTCTTAGCCAAAGTAGAGCCATGCCATCCAACCGAGGCTATCTCAAGTACAGAGTCAGATCTTCTGTTTTAGATAGTCCATCTTTCTAGGGTCTATTCCACTAGAAATAATGGCAGCCGGTCCCCGTCAGGCTTAACAAAAGCACCAACCAACTGAAGTTACTAATTCACTATCTTCCATTCACCATGCATGGATGTGAATATGTATGCTGCAACGTTCATCCTGCCACTTGACTCATGTATTGCACGTAGGATATGCATCTGGATGCTGTTAATGCATGATAAGCTTGCAATCATTCTTCAAGCGATGAAGTCCATCTCCAAATATCCACAATACGAAAATTAATTTTCACATGTAAAGCCAAAATTCGCCTTAAAAAGTCAAACATCGAGACTTTGCAATTACATATTTTCTTTTCCACGAGCTATCGATGACCGGCTACATGGACGTATACATCAATGTAATTATACACGAATAAGACCAACAGTAAAAAACAAGGAAAAACTCATTTCCTGTATGAAACCCCAACTCTTTCTTATACCCGACAGAGCACCGAAGGTGTAATTAAATGACTTGTGTGTAGCTACATCTTCAAGGCATAATTGTCCAAAATTTTGGGACGAATTCTACAGTGATGTTAAGAATCTGGATATGAGAAGTAAAATCTGGTTCAGTTGCGAGTCCTTGCTATGGCTTCGTATTCACTCCCATAAACTGGATCAGGATCTACCAGGCTATTACCTCCTCGTAAGGAACAGGCGCAATCAAGAAACGACTACATACTTCTAGTTATAAGCTTGATGATCCTCCTATTAAGCCTCAAAACGATTATTTACATGGCTATCGCATAACTACATTTGGACATTCAACTTCAAACCACATTGGTGCTTGAGCGAGATATCCTCTGCGCTTCTTCTAGGTCCTTTAGAAATCTGCATTTTCGTCAAACAAGCAAATATATATCAGTGAAGTCAAATAGCACTCCTCACATCCAACCTGAATAATTTAATTGTTTGCTAAATAGATCTACGCACTAATCATTAGGCTGCTCTAAAAAGGAACTCAAATATAGTTGCATTGGCGGATATAACCATGATCTAGGGTTGACATTTTAGAAAATACTCCACACATGCAGCCGATAGGCCAGTGAAAGCCAAGTACATTGTTCATGCCAAACTTGACTAAATTAATGCACGTCTGATCCAGTTAATTCCTCAAAATATAGATGATTTAAGGAGGAAAATTGGGATTTATGATTGGAGCTCTATGCTAGAGCATGGCATCACATCCATGCACAAGAGAAAGATAATCATAGTGGTCTCAGCAAACATGCCTGCTGGAATTAACATTGATAGCAAATATTTTACCTCTTAGAATTGAGGATTACAGAACCACCAAGAATAAAACGTATCCCAGAATTATTGGCATTCTGGAGGGCAACAGACCGTGACTCCTCATATGTTGTCCCACCAACAACGAAGATAACCACATCTAGCGGTCTGCAAAAATGTTAAATATCATAACTCTACAAAAACCCAAGAGACTAAATCCTATCAATAAATTTGGTTTACTCTCTAATTGAAACGTTACGTTCAAACCATAAACAAACAAGAAATCAATCACAAAATTCTACAATATCCTAAGGCTTGGTTACAATTTCAGCCTAAATTTATAAACTCAAACTAATGGTCCTTCCATCTCATTTTAGTTTTTTCCGATTATAGAAGTAGTAGTTGTCCGCTGGTTTTATATAAGCCAAACACAGGACTATAACCATTTGAACTTCATTGCTACGTCTAGCTTTGATTTTAAACACAAAAAGATTGCGTCTCTGAAACAGCAGTGACGGGCAAAACAGTTTCACGTCTGTTGGGGCATGTTAACAGTTTAATGAAGAATGAAGGAAAAAAAGGGTTGAATGAAGAAAGACTTGAAGCTGAAAGGATCAAACAAATATGTAGCTCAATTATGCCCATTCAGACAAAGTACTGGACTAAGCATGCTAAATGCATTACCCCATAGTACCTGAGTCATCCTATTCACACAAAGTACAGAACTAAGCATGCTAAATACATAACCCCATATTACCAGAGTAATTAATGACGCCGACTTCAAACTCTAGAACACACCAAATGTTACATGTCTAATGTTGTAAACAACTGACACCCACAACAAACTATAGAATTACAAATGAGAATAGCCTTCAATTTCTTATGGTACCAACCTTCCCTGCTGAAAGTGGTTTCCAATAAATGGGTAATCAACATCCCTCAATCGTCCCTTGATTATGCTTTCCATAGTTTGAAACAGGAGAGGCTGGTGCTGGGTGTATACATTCTCAACACCCTAAAGACAAAAGTCAGAAAAGCCAGAAGTTACAAGTAAATGCCCAATAGAGATGAAGAAAGAAACATAATTTTATCATCCCAACCTTCAATCCACGAGCCATGTTCCGAGCAATATTTAGAAGATCTCGATTCCCATACAGATCCCCTGTTCGCTTATCCACACCAGCCTGCTTCAGAAGGAATTGCACAAGCTGCCATTTTCGAGATGAACAATAAAAAAAAACCAGTTTGTGAGATGATGTAGCCACAGCAGTAGATATAAGACATCTCAAAACAATTGTCAGATGATTGAATCTAATTGGAAGACCAAATGTTCCAAAAAAGTTACAACCAAGTGAAGACTTATCCAGTTGACATGAAATAATCAAATACAAGACCACGAGATTTGATAAGGTTAGTGCGATGAACAATGAAATCATCACCAATGACAACTTCAAATTATTATAAACAGTGAATCCTTAAACATTGTCAGTAACAGGAAAGTGTTATTAACATGTTAAGCAAGGTTCCACAACAAGAATAGCATACGATACAAATAAGAGCTGCAAGGAATATTAGGATTAAAGAAAGGCATCAAGAAAAGCAATTAAATCAAGGGAAGGTAGATCTAATTTAAAAGATTACCCCAGGCTTGTACTTAGGAGATCTAGAAGCCAGTTTGTTGAAAAGCTGCATCAATTGAACGGGGCTTTCTTTCTCATAGCGCAGAGCATATAGCATCACCAGGCGTAGACAGTCAATATCAGATATATTTTCATTGTTTAACAAATTTGTCACAGCCTACAATAGAACAGAAGAAAAAGGTTTTGGTCATCACATGCACATTACCAAATGTCCCCTTACGAGTTTCACAAAAGTTTCATGCACTGGTAAGGATGTGTAGTGCCCACTGTAAATTCATCAAATTATCTTAAAACTCATATGACGGGACAAAAGTATACAAGAGGATAGAAATAAAGACATATCTGCACCTCAAAAGCAGCCCCTTGTCCACCATTACAAGCTAACTCCTGCTCTGTTTGTGAGACTAACATGAGCTTTCTATCTTCAACTATCTTGCTCATCTCTGTTACGAGTGTAACATGCTTTGAAACATTGCCATGCATCTTCCTATACTCCGGGTAGTTCTCAACAAAATTTGCCATGTCTTCTGGAAAAGCTCACAGTATTGTACTGTTTAACAGTGGGCAAACTATCTCAAAAGAGTAACATATTCCACATTCAATGATATAAGATACTAACCAATTGTTTGGATGTTTTGATTACTTTTAGCAATTTGCTGAAATTCATCTACCATTCGCTTTATATTCATTCCAATATCTCCAAAATTCTCATACATGTTGCCTTTGAAAAAGGCATCTTGCTCTGATGAAAGTACAACCTCCTGTAAGTACACAAGGCAAAAATAAGTACCAATGTGTAACTTCTTTCAGGTATCTGCAAAACAAGAAGGAAACAACTAACTTGTTGATCTTTCCCAAATTTACCAATGCTTCTCAAATCTACTTTGTTGTCCTGAATACCTATCAATTCATGAACCATGGCCTACAGATCAAAGGAACATAATCATGAAGCAGACCATCAGTGTAGTGTCAAGGTAAAATAGATGTAATACCTTGAGTATTAACATAATAAAGCTCAGGTATAATAGTCATAAAAGCACACCTGATACGTCCACTGATTCAGTAAAGGTGTCACAGGATCATCCCTCCGATCAAGTATAAGCAACAAAGGAGAAATTTCAGTTCTCCTGAAATCAAAAAGGCCACTCTCCTGCTGGTACATCAGCTTCTGTCACACCCAAAAAATTAATGAAACAAGAAATCAATTTCTATCAGAGTAGAAAATATGGGACACATATAGGACCTTCAATCAGCAGCAATAAAAAAGCATCGTGATTATATACATCAGTCAAAACATAGTGATTATATCCATCTTTATGTAGAATAGGTTTTTCATGCATAATTATCCTCTGCCAGATTCTAAAATATGACAAATATGAAAACATATGGCTTCAAACTTAGCAGTTGGTTTCTGTTCCAAACATAATTATGTCTATGGAATGGTACAGCTTAAACTATTACTCACAGCTGTTTCCTGCGCTATCCTTTTTGCAGTATCAGAGGTCCTTTGATATCGAATAACAGGTCTTCGTTTCAATGCTAGGAAAACTGCTGCTATACCATCAACAACTCTGTCGCAGAAGTGCTGCAAACCTGTGGGATCTACAACTGCTGGTAGCATATATACATGATTTGAAGGAATGTTTAATGTGAAATGATAAGGGTCAACTGCAACAAAGTCTGCATAAAATTCCTGCAGGATCAATTTAGCAATAATATAAAAGGTCAATTCCAATCCAATGTAGGAATAGGTAGACAATTAAAAAATATAGAAGCAACAAAAAGAAATAAAGTTTTATAAATGTTTTTTTTTTTGAGAAATTAAAAATTTTCCTTAAAGTTTAAAGATGTACGTTGAAGTTTTATAAATGTTGCTGTAGTAGAGAATAGATGCAAAATGACTACAAGTATCCATCTATGCAGAATACAATGGACCTTTCTGCATTTCCAAATGGAATTTGTACCCAGACGCAATTGTCCTCGGCTTAGCACAAGTGAAAAAATGCCTTCTTTTATTTAATTGCATCTCTTGCAACATTGTGTGTAGAACAATTTATTGTGCATCAAAATATTTGCCTAAGAAACATTGTCATACAAAGTCCTATCTTTCTGCATGCAATTCAAATGCTGCTAAGATGGATAAATCCACGGCAGTGCAACTTTGATTGAAATCATATTGGATGTTTCTGAGCTAGAACCAGACTGTAGGTACGTGTCATTGTGTCTTCCTCGATTGCCAGAGGTTGCTTTCCTCTTTGGTCAGTTTTTGAAACAAAAAAGCCCTCCTTTAATAAGGATAAAGGACAATTTTCAAGCTCCCTTCAGTTTCAGTTTACTGAAAGTGTTGGTAAACGATGAGTTTACCTGAACTTGCTGGACAACTTCCTGCTCGTCAGAATCTGCCAGAATATGAATCTGGGTATCCTTCAACATATTGGAGAAAACTACAAAGCCAGCATAAAAATGAACGTGAGTGAACAATATAAATCAGACAGTCAAATTAATAAATCTTGCAAGTTAAGGCCAAAACAAATATATAATCTATGAACTCACATAGGTGATACTCTCCGAATCTAGGACTAGCAAGCTGACGCCGCAACTGCTGAATGTTCTCTGAAGTAGGACGGATGAAGTATACTGCTTTGAGATGTGACATTGATTCTCTAGACTTGGAAATTGAATCCAGCAATTCAACCAGAAACACTTCCTTTTGGAGAAGCTCTGACTGCGAATAGGCCACACTCACAATACTGACCTGGAAATGACCAACATAAAAAGATCAATATGAATAATTTCATAATCCTAAACTTTCTAATTCCAAAAAACCTAAACGACGTGCTTAATTACATTACTTCACCTCCGTCTCAACACTTAAGGTAATATATGCTAAGCGCTCATTTAATTCAACAGATAGAACCAGAATCATATATTTAGTAAAGAGAAGGAGAAAGTAAAGAAAAATCTCGCATAATTGAAGATAGGGGATTTCACCGTTTGGGAATCGAGAATTAGAACCTTCATGCCGGAGATGTCTTGCAACATCCGATTTATGTAATCACGTGCGGCCGATACCACCACCATTTTTTTTTTTTTTTTGTCTCTATCTGTGGGATCAAGCCACCCACCCGGATTGACCGTCACAGGAAAAGAGAAATCTCTGTTCCTATTGGAGGTATGGAGGATTATGGATACTCTCGGCCTAGGGAGCGAAGAAACTCGGATCGGATCGATAATGCTTCAAAAGAAGGAAGGAGAAAGATCGAAACGCTCCGTTTCGTTGTTCCCTCAACTAAGGTGAAAAGGCAAACAATCCTTAGACTTGGGCCCTTCCTTGCGTTAGATACAAACTTATTGATTATGCATTATCTTTTTTTTGTTATAAGTGAAGCTATTGATTTTCAAAGCAGTAATTTCCTAGAAGCCAATCTCTCTATAGCAATAGAAGGAAAACATATAACAACATACAAGAGGGTACAATAAAGATGAGTTACAGAGAAAAAGAATTTTTGTACAAAATTAATATTTTTCTGGAAATAAATACTTCAGTTTGCCTCTGTATTTTGGATTTAGATATGCATATTATAATGTTTGTAAGAAAAAAAAAGCATAGTTTCATTTGATTCATTATGATTTATTTATGTTTATCTAATTACTTATAAGTACCAAATTTGATGTTGTGATCCTTTAGAAAATAAGGTTAATAAAAATTATAAATGACCTTTAAACATTAATTTTGTCATTTTTATTGTGTTTTGAATATATGAGGTGATATAAAAATTTAAAGTTTATTTACTAGGGAAGAAAAAAGGATGGATATAATGTATAGTCTGTCACTTTACCTTATGCACATGTGTTATAATAGTTGTTCATTTGACTTTATTGTAGTCCTCGAAGAATAATTGTAGTTATTTCATATAAATGAAAGAAAATAATAAAAGTGTGCTTGTTATCATATAACTATTACAAAGAGAAAATTTGCTCTACTTTTGTTAATTCATAAAACCAAAATATATACAATTTGTTATAACGGTCAAAAAAAATATTAACCTAAGATTATGTTATGAAAAAGGAGAGAATAAGCTAGTTAAATATACTATATACAACAAAATATATGTAAGAGATATGCATGATATGTACAGCTATATGTAGAGCTGACTAACTCTCCCCCTAAAACTGGATGTCCAACTTATGATATAATTTGGGAAAATGATCTTTGCTTAAAGATTTGGTAAGAATATCGACAACTTAATCATGAGTTGAGATAGAATGCACTTGAATAATCTTTTGTTGAAGTTTTTCACGAATGATGTGACAATCTATTTCAATTTGTTTTGTTTGTTTATGGAATATAAGGTTGGCAGCGTTGTGATGAGTAGCTTGATTATCATAACAAAGAATAGTACGAGTAAGGGAAGTAAGACCAAGATCTTGAAGCAATGTGTTAAGCCTTTCAATTTCACAAGTTGTCGTTGTCATAGAGCGATATTCAACTTCATCAGAGGATTGAGAAATAGCGAACTCTTTTTTACTCCTCCATTAGATAAGACTAGACCCAAGAAAATTGCAAAAACTTGTAGTAAAACACCTCGTCATCAAAAAACAAGCCCAATCTGATTTGTTGTAAGTTGAAAGTTGTAATGAAAATTTTGATGATAATAAAATCCCTTAGACTAGGCTTTTCTTCAGATATCACAACAATCGATGAGTAGCATCAAGGTGAAGTTTCATTTTTCGCGTTTCTTAATGTCGATTCTTTTCTGGAATTGCCAAGGGGCGGGAGGGGGGGGGTCGAGATTCCACATCCTCTTGCGGCATCACCTTCGAACGTACAATCCAGGTACTTTGGCTCTAATGGAACCTCGCATTAGCGGTGATAGGGCCCACAACGTTATTCGTTCCTTTGGTTTTGATTTCTCTTTTCGGGTTGATGTCAAAGGGTTCTCTGGCGGTATTTGGCTCTTGTGGAAGGACGAGTTTGACATCTTGGTGGTCGTCGCCCACAAGCAACTCCTGCACACCTCGGTCACGGTTGGCGCTCATGCTTTCGACTTGACCATTGTTTATGCCAGCCCGCAAGCGTCTTCGTAATCCCTCTTCTGGCCCCTGTTGTCCTGGATCGGGGACTCTAGTTCTCGATCTTGGGTAGTGGGTGGAGATTTCAATGCGAAACTGGAAATTTCGGATAAGAGGGGCAGGGCCCCCTCGACCCACGTAGTTAATCAGCACTTTCGTGCTTGCGTATATAGCTGTGGCCTCCACGATTTAGGTTTTATCAGCTCGAGGTTCACGTGGCGGCGAGGCCTAGTCCAGGCCCGGCTTGATCGAGTGTTTGGTTCGTCGAGCTGGTTGCAGACTTTTCCTCATGCTGCGAATCGTCACCTCCCCTTTCTTGGGTCTGATCACCGTCCTTTGCTCCTTAATTTTCTCGGTCCCCCGCAGTGAGCCCCAAGTGTTCCGCCCTTTAGGTTCCAAAATGCTTGGCTCACTCATACTGAATTTACTGACGTGGTGGCCCAGAACTGAGGCCCAATGGAGGGGTCTTTGAGCGGCCACCTAACTCAACTTGTTGTTCACCTTTCACGCTGGAACAAGCGTAGCTTCGGTCATATCTTCCATTGGAAGAAGAAGCTGATTGCTCGGCTGGAAGGTCTCCAACGGGCCCTGACGGTCGTCCCTACGAAGTCGCGATTAGCCTTGGAAGACGAGCTGAGCCGGGACTTGAATCAGGTCTTGTGTCAAGAGGAGCTATTCTAGCACCAGCGCGCCCGTTGTGAATGACTTTCTAAGGGCGATCGGAATACTCAGTACTACCCTACTATCACCATGGCTAAGCGCAAGCGACTTTGAGTCGCCCACCTCACTGACCCTATCGGCTAAGTTGTCCACGACCCAACCCTTCTAAGCCGTCTTGTTCATCAGTATTTTGTACAGCTCTATTCCCAAGACGTAGCGCCTCCTTCGCCTTTCCCCATCTCTGGCGCTTTCCCGTCCCTTCCGAGGGAGCAGGTCTAGGCTCTGTCTCTTCCGATCCAAGTGGCGGAGATTAAGACCGCGATTTTCGCTATGAACCCTCATAAAACCCCAGGCCCTGACGGGTTTAACGCTACCTTCTTCCAATCTCAATGGGGGACGTTTGGGTCGAACATCGTTTCCTTTATCCAGGTTCTGTTCCGACGGGAGCGATGGGACCTCGAACTGAACCGTACCCTCCTGGTCCTCATTCCCAAGGTCCCTTCCCCTTCTCAGATTCACAATTTCGACCGATCAGCCTGTGTAATGTCCTTTACAAGGTCATCTCTAAAATCCTGGTGAATAGTTTGAAAGCGCACATGGATCGCTTAACGGCGGAGAACCAATGTAGCTTTATCCCGGGAAGGCACATCACGAATAATATTGTTATAGCGCAGGAGGTCATACATTCTATGCGTAAGAAGACCGGTAAGACGGGCTATCTTGCGGGCTAGCGAGCTCGAATGCTCTCTCTAGCTAGTAGGGTTACGTTAACTCAATCTGTCATCTCGGCGTTGCTTATTTTCACAATGCAAACGGTGCAACTCACACGCCTGTTATGCGATGAGCTAGAAAAACTTATGCAGGACTTCATCTGGGGGTTGACCCACAACTGGCGGAAACTTCATCTTGTCAACTGGGATACCGTGTGCCAGCCTAAGAAAGCGGGAGGGTGGGGCTTACGCGCCTTCGGCCTACTAATGATACGTTACTGGCTAAATTAGGTCGGGCCCTAATCACGAAGCCCAATGCTTTATGGGTCCAGCTTCTTTGGTCCAAATATAAGTTCGAGGATTCCCCACTTCCCCTTACTTTGGCCTGCCTCGGGGCTTCAGTTTTATGGAAGGGCATCTCCGCGACCTGATAGTTCGTTTGTCAGGGTCTCAAATGGGAACTAGGGACTAGGAGTAGTATTCTCTTTTGGCTCGATAATTGGTTGGCCGATTGGGGCCCATTCCTTTGGGTCGCCCTCTCGTCTATTCCTGACGGTCTTCATTTTGCCATTGTCGTGTCCCTTACGGAAGCCCATGGACGCTGACAGTGGACAGAATTTCAACATTATCTTCTGACGGAGGTTTGCCTAGCGCTTGCCCATTGCTGCCCTGGAGCGGACACTCTCAGGGTTAATACGGTGGTGTGGGCTCCAATCATGCACGACCGATTCACGGTGGCATCCGCGTATGATATGATTGCTAGGCAGTCCCGGGATTCCTTCCCTAAGCTCTGGGAGGTTATTTAGAAGTGCCCATAGACCGGACAGCTGTCGTCCATGGCGAGATGTCGTAGTACGCGGTGTTGATTTGTTTCACGGTGGCATCCGCGTATGATATGATTGCTAGGCAGTCCCAGGATTCCTTCCCCAAGTTCTGGGAGGTTATTTGGAAGTGGCCTGGTCCCCAACGGATTCGCTCGTTCCTCTGGCTTGCAGCTAAAGGCGGATGGCTGACAAATCAACACCGCGTACTACGGCATCTCGCCATGGACGACAGCTGTCCGGTCTATGGGCAGGTCGAGACTACAGTTCATGTTCTAAGGGACTGTCCGTGAGTGGCAACCCTGTGGAGACAGTTCCCTCATGAGGTGATATCTGTCCATTTCTTTCAGCAAGCCACGGCCTCGTGGCTCTAGGATAACCTTACTAAGCAGGACTGGGTGCATCAGGACGCGTGGGCCTCTATATATGGCGTCACCTGCTGGTTTCTTTGGCAGTGGCAGAATAAGAGTATATTCGAGCCGGGGTTTACTTGGCCGGTGACTGGGTCCCGTATTGTTCTAGAGTATGTCAAGTGGATCGCGAGGGCTCGGGCGCTGGAGACCAGTGTTTTTCCCACCCCGGGCATTCTCGTGGGCTCCTTTGTGCGCTGGACTAAACCTTTCGAGGGATGGGTTAAGGTTAACTCGGGCAGAGCCGTTGAGGCCGGGTCTCACATGCTCTACACTGGTGGGTTAATTCGAGATTGTCATGGGACCTGGTGTGGGGGGTTCCAACAGAGTTTTGGCAGGGGTTTGCCTTTCGAGGCAGAGCTTTGGGGTGTGTATATAGGACTCAATTTGGCCTAGGCGAAGGAGTATCGCCGGGTCATTGCCGAAGTTGACTCCCTTGAAGTGATTAATATCCTCTCTGATCCTACCGTTGTGCTTACTGGGGTTTCTTTCTTGGTGTTAGGTATCTAGGAGCTTCTCCATCGGTCGTGGACAATTCTCTTCCAGCCTGTCTACCGCGAGGGGAACTAGTGTGCGGACCAACCAGCCAATCTTGCTGTCGCCCTTAGCCCGGGCCTCTATACCCTTCATGTTGACATTCCACCCCCGATGGGAAGGGTAGAATAGTAATTTGGAAAGGACTAAGAGTGGTTAGGATTGTTTTGACATATTCATGCATACTCTTACATGTGAATAGTGAAATTTGCACATGAAAATAACTGTATATGCATTCATGACATTTCATGGTATATGTGCCTAAATGTGATTTTGTTGTGGAAAATGTGGTATTTGTGCTTGAAAAATTAATTGGAGTGATTTTTTTGTGTTTTCATTATTGGGGAATTTTAGGTATTTTCCTGAAATTTTTCGGGAAAAATTTTCGGACCGAAAAAATCGCCAAGTGACGGATTGATTGGTTTCCGTCACTGAAAATTTCTGTTCAATGGCACTGGAAATTAAGGTAAATGATTTTGGGATTGTAATTAGAGCCATTGGAATTGGATGGATTAAAGTTGTCATTTTTATTAGGGTTCTTTTATTACAAGCTATTAATTAGATTCTTGTATTTAAATGCCAAGTGTCATGACACTCTTGAACTCATTTAATGTCCTTGTCTTTATTACATTCACTCACGACACTTCTAAAATTGAAGGCCAAATGAAAGGTTTTTTCATGTTGTCTCCACCATCATTCTCGTAGTCTTCTTCTTCCTTATTCCTTTTACAAATTTTTGTTTATCTTTCCTACCTTCCTTTACCTTGCCTTCTCTTCTTTGATTTCTTAAAAAAACTTAAGCTTTCTACTCTCTCAAGAAGATGATGGTTGTATGTTTTGGAGGGAATTAAAGCTTTGGTGGTTATTTTGAAGACTTGGAAAGTTGAAGCTTGCTTAGGTAAGATTATGTTTTTGTCTTGTTTTGTTGTTAAATTCATTAAGTGTGTTAATTGTGCACCTAATTGTATGGGAATTGTATTGGTGTCTATGGTAGGTAATTTGTTTGTTAAATTGATGGTTTGATTAGGTAAAATGTAGTGAATGAAAGTAAAGGTGTTTTAGATGTTTTTGGATTGATTTTAAT
>JANKYE010000002.1:7915847-7932679 GCA_032467995.1 Erythroxylum dillonii | reverse complement strand
AAGAGTACCTACTGTAAGAGACCTGAAGAGGCTCATCGAAAGAATACTTGTAATTGTTTGAAGATAGTGAAATCTCATAAGGATCTCTGAGGACTAGACGTAGCCCACGGTTTGGGGTGAACCAGGATAAATCGTTGTGTCAAATTCTCTTTACTCTTATACTCTTACTATTGCGTTTTCAATTCTTATTTATGCAAACTACTAGAGAATTATTTTCAAAAGAAAGTCATAGTAATTCTGATTTGATTAAGTTGTATTTTGAAGAAGGTTTTATTTTTTAAAAAGATAACACAATTCAACCCCCCTTCTTGTGTGGTGTTTATCGTTACTAATTTGTGATTCATTTCAATTACGATGTAATTTTATTGTCTTCCCTTAAAAAAAAGAAGCAGTCAGTATTCAACCATTGGCTTATTGAACGATTTGGTTAAATGTTCATTGTTTTTGCTTATTGGTATGTCCGAGTACCTGGTTGTGGTCATTACGATATGTCTTTTCTGTGACGAGCAATCAGCAAGCCAGTGGTTCCCATCTGAAAACACTTTGTTCTACAATTAGTTAAATGACAACTTCGATCGCATGGCCCCACACATTATTTTGTTTCTATGTAGTAGTCAGATTTTGTTTGGAGGCAAAGGATCGATACTAACTATGAACTCAACCACTATATGGAATCGCTTGGAAAACATACATGTTAATTTACTGCCAACTAAATGTTAAAAAGTAATACATGTCCCAACTAAAAACTGAAAATTGCTCCTTAGACTATGATTAATCAGCGATTCTAAAAGTAATAGTCACTCCTGTTTTGCTTTTTCTGTGCTTGTGAAGGAGGAATCAGTTTGGTGTTATAGAATAAAAGGAAGAACACAACCCAACGCGGAAAGCAACGTAAATGACGATTGAAACGGTGACGCGGTAGTAAACATAGTACGCAGCGTATTAAATAATATCCAGAGATGTAATGGTGCATTGGCATATATTGAATCTTACTATCACGTGTATATAACCAGCCTCCAACAGATATATTGATATGCTATAACAGAAAACCGTTGTTCCCTTTTCAGAATTCTATTATGTGATTCTTCTCTCTCTTCTTCCTTTTCTGTCCCCTTTCACAAGGTTTATGTTGGAAATCTCTTGTCAACACAAATATATCTAACACTTGGTATCAGAGTAACGATTTAGGTAGAAACAATGGCTGAAGGAACAAGAGTTACAGAGATGTAGAGGCTAGAGGAAAATGTGAGGAACTTGGTGGAAATGCAAATGAGAAGTGAGAAAATGTTCTTATAAATTCAAAACAGAGCTAAGAAGATAGAGAAGGAAATGTCAGAGCTACGAGCTATGTTCCTGCAATTATTGCCAAAGCAAGGGAAAACAGTAGAAGAGACATCGTCGAATCACTCACATCCCACTTCTTAGAGTAGTCACCCAAGGTAGGAGTCGGATGACAACTTCACATCGATGAGTTTGAGCAGGATTGAGTCCTCTTTATTTGATGGTGAAAATGTTAAACTATGGTTGTACCACTATAAACAATTTTGCCATCTGGATCAATCTCCAAAGAAAAAAAGGTACGTATAGCGATTTTGCATATGTATGAAAAGGCTCAATAGTATTGGTATCGGTTACACATAAAAAATTGTCAAAAGGCATAAATGATCAACTGGGAGGAGTTCATCAGGGCCCTCAAAGAGAGGTAGAGTCAAACAGATATTTTTGATGATCCAATAGGGGACTTTAAGGGATTAAGACAAGAATAAACGTTGTTGGATTATTATACTCAATTTGACTATCATTCCAATAGGTTATTAATGTTAGAGGAGTACTTGGTTGGCTTCTTCATTAAAGGACTCAAACCGGAGATTGACGTGACTGTGAAATTGCATGAACAAAATTCATTACATCAAGCTTATTTGCTAGCTCGTAAACAAGAGGCTATAATAATGTCTAATGGAAGCACCATGTTAAATCGAGGAACTATTATAAAGAATGTGGGCAATTAGGGTAACCTGAATGTCGTGCTGAGATTGCAACATCTAACAAACACACATAGAAGCTCAACACCTAATGACATATTACCAACACCCACCTCAATGTTGCGTTCATCTTCTGTAAGATCTTTTAAACCCTCTAAACAAATTAGCAGTAAGGATTTTGACGATAAGAGAGGCAGAGGCCCCCGTTTTTGGTGTGATGAGAAATATAACATAAGTCACAAATGTGTAAAGAGACATATGCAGTTTTATGTAGTCACGGAATGGGAAGACAATTTTCAAAGGCGATGAGGAAGAAATTGAGGACATATCAAGAGATGATGTCTATCCAAGTGTTTTAATGTAGGCGATGCCGGGAATATCAGAAGATATGAGTTCAAACAAATGACATTAATGGGAATACATTGGAGGAAATTAATTCGCATTCTGATTGATGACGGTAGTACTCACAACTTTGTGGATACCTAAGTCGTAAGGAAGGGAAGCTGTGTTCTTTGGGAACTTAAACCAATCTATATAACAGTGGGTGGAGGGTTGCAGCTGGAATGTTGATGGTTGCGAGAATTTTGAATGGACCATACAAGGGATACAATTTACTATAAGTGCATTGGTATTATCATTAGGGGGTTGTGACGTAATTCTGGGTGTGCAATGATTGGCAGGTTTAAATGACGTTTTGTGTAATTTTAAGGAACGAACAATGGCCTTTAATTGGAATGGAGAGTTGGTAATGTTGAATGGAAAAATTGGGGGCAAGTCATGAGTGGTGTCATACAAGGACTTCCAAATAACTCTGTAATGTTCGAAAATTGGGCAACTATTGATGATGCAGCTAACTATTCCTGTTGAGTTTCAGTTGCAACAAATGAAGATGTATGATGGGCAATGGAGTGCATTAGATGAAATCAATGTATTTCTAGCTTAATATGCTTTGATTTTCTGACGTACAGAATTGTCTCCCACTTGACCGTAAATTCAACCACCAAATTCTCTTGAAGGAAGGCGTTGACACTATTTAGGGATGACAATCTTGGCAAAGGCCAAGATTGCTTAGCCTTATTGGGCCATGGGCCGCGCTCGGCCCAGGGCTGTCCTTGCCTGGGCTAGCCCGTGGCCCGAAGAGAAGGTAAAAAACAACGTCGTTTTTTCCAATTTATTTTTAAAAAAAGTGTAGACGTACCGACCTGATCAAGCCCCCCATGGCCATTCGAGCCATAGGCTGGTTAGTCCATGGTCAGGCCAGCCCAATGGTCGGCAGCCACTGGCTCATCAGGCCATGGGTTGCCCAGTCTATAGGTCAGGTCGGGTCGGCATCCCTAACACTATTATCATATGGCCATATTGTTATTGTGGAACACAGAAGGATGTACTTGAACAGTAGGTGAAGGAACTTATGAAGCAAGGATTTATACGTAATAGCTATGGTCCCTATGCATCACCGGTTGTACTCGTGAAAAAAGGATAATTCATGGTACATATGTGTAGATTATCGGGAGTTAAACAAACACACAGTCAAGGACAAGTTTCCAATACCACTAATTGTTAAACACCGTTTGGTTTAACAAATACCCCATCAACATTTCAATCACTGATGAACGAGCTATTCAAACCATACTTGAGGCATTTTATTTTAGTACTTTTTGATGACATTTTAATATACAACCAATACTTACAATTTCATGTTGAGCATATCACCATAGCCATGCAGATTTTGAAAAACAATCAACTGTATTTACGAGGGAGTAAGTGTGTATTTGGAGCTTGACAAATTGAATACTTGAGTTATTCTATTTCAGAGTGAGGAGTAGCGAATGATTTCAAAAAGGTGAAGAATATCATATAATGGACAAAACCTAGAAATGCTAAAACTCCGAGGTTTTTTGGGGATTATGGTTTATTATTGAAGGTTTATAAAGGGGTATGGATTGATTGCTAAACCATTAACAAATTTGTTGAAAAAAGACAAGTTAGTCCATTGGGAATAACAACAGGAGGAAAGGGAGGTGTTTGAAAAACTGAAGAATGCAATATCATTAGCTCTAATATTAGCTCTCCCTGACTTCTCAAAACCATTCATGGTGGAAGCAAATGCTAGTGGGGTGGGAATAACGGTGGTTCTACAATAAAGAGGTCACCAGGGGCTATCTACATATGAGAAACAATTCTTATTCGTGATTAAGGCAATCAAATATTGGCATCATTACTTGAGTTGTAAACCCTTTGTGGTTAGACAAATCACCAAAGTCTTAAGTATTTGTTGGAGCAACGTTTAAGAACCCCTCTGAAAATCCTGAAGGATATATTTCACAAAATTTTGACTCTACTGCAGTTGCTTTGAACTGTATATTGTCAATTTTAGAACAAATGAAAACAAAAAAATTAAACACGAAATAAAAAATTAATACCTGAAATTTTTTAACGCTGTTCGGCATACCTTGTCTACGTCTGTGGGGCTCTTACCCAGCTTAATACTTTCACTAACGATAATAGTTTTATACAAGGCTTTACTGAATTGACTCACTCAACTCTTGACAATATCCCTCTTCCTCATAACTTGTTAAAGTATTTCACACCCAATAACATGACCAACTCGTGCTAACCTCAATAGAGGATTTTCTCAATAATATTTAATAATAACGATATGAAATATACAACCCAAGTGATTAAACAAAATGCAATATAAACGAAAACACTTGACATAAGAAAAACATCATCCCTAATAATTCCAGCTTATTCAATGAAAGATCGAAAAGTTATCCCTCAATAAATTTGTCATAGTCTTTTAAGATTATCACCTTAACATCACATACGCAGCAATAAACAAATTTCCAACACACGTAAATGTTTCTTCACCGGAATCAGGCAAATATCGCGGTTGCAACAACCACAACAATTGTTGGAATTTTTCTCACACAACCACCATTATCAACAGCCACAAAACTTCTACATAGCCCATTGTTGTCGTTCAAGAGATAGAGAATACACAGCTGCAAAGATTCCACACAATCATGCAAACACAAAGAGAAAAGCGAGCTACTAAATTGCCCTTAATAGATGTTCAAAACAGAAGAACGTGCAGTTATCAAATCACCTAAGAACAGAACATGCAGCAACAATATATGGATTAATAATCAACGTAAACTTGGTTGCATAAAATTAACACATTCAACAATCAAAAAAACCCACAATAGTCGGTCAAAGGCTAGAGAAAACACAGTCGCAGAATCACACCTAATCAACAAAGAACATCCCAGCAAAGTCGTCAAACCTTGATAGAAAAAATGCAATAGAAAATAAGGATTATATCCCCATGAAATTAGCTGCAAACATATTATCCAAGATAGCCTAAAAATCTTAGCTACCAAGACACCATATGCCCATCGTTCCTCCATATAAAACCACACTACTTTAGCTCACACATCATGTGAAACAAAGCCAAAGACAACCGCAATGGTCAAAACAAATCTCCAAAAATATTGCTACCTTAGATAGTCATTATCTCCAAAATAGGCTATACATTAAATCCCATCTTGATTAGAATTTTAAACCTAATCAACCTTATCTTGAAAGAGTCCCAGATAAGTCCAACTAAGTTCAATTTCAAATAATGCCCAAAATTACATAATAAGATATCATAATATATATCTTAATAATCTCCTCCTTTTTGACATTATTTGTCACATACTGAAACTCCCCTTTAAGAAGATAATTGGACACATAACATCAAGTCAACATAACATATAGGAACTCCCCCTTAATTGAACATCAAGTTCCAAATAACATCAAGTTCAAAAAACATCTAAATAATAATAATCCCAAATAAACAATTACCCAATCATCCAAATTTCTCCTCATTGAGACAAAAAGATGCCAAAAAGAAACAAGACTAAGAATGTCTTCAATGCGATCAATCTCAACGAATAAAGAAGCATAAAAATCATCAGTAGGTGCAACCGAAGAATCATAAGCACACCAAGATGACAATTTACCACCAATTAAAACACCAGCCAACGTATCATTACTTACATCAAAGCCATCCGCATACGACTGATTAAATTCATAAGTTCCAAAAATGCATTCAACAAATTATAGTCAAACTTAATCAATCTCCTCACATAAACCATATGAACGAAAATTGCTCAAATTCATACAACCCACGATATAGAGAGAAACCAAGATAAACTTAAGAAACCCAAATTATAGAAAATCTGAATTTTCATACAGGTTTCCAATCAAGCATCAACATATTATTGACATAATTCCGTAAATCAAAATCTACAAGTAGAATTCTCAAATCATCAAGCAAAGCCCCATTTTCATATCAAATATACTATTCGATAAGTAAGGAAAAGACAGACACACACCAATAAACTAAATCTTAGAAAACCTATAAATTAAAAACTCAAAAAGTCTAAATGATAACTCCTTCAAACTTTTTTTGTTTTTTAATAAACAATGTCAACAAACTTAAAAAATGTAAAGCATGCAGTTCCTGTGTTCCTCAAAGAAATTCAAACATGGGCTTATTACTCATCACATTAACTTTGTCATCAGATGTCTGGTTTGTTTCTCCCTCAGAAGTAACTAATATATCCTTTGTTTTACTAGTTTCTTTAAGAATAACAACTAACTGTGAATCTGGACAATTTTTAATTTTTCCTTCATTACATCTTTGTGCTTTTAATTGACCCTTTTTAACCCAAGTATGTTTTGATAACATGGGCTACTGCTAGAAATTTAATGGAGAGTGTCTAGTTTTTCGGTTTAGCCCCTTTGAAATATCGTTTGTAACAATTCAGACTTATCTACTCGATTACCCCACAAAAGTGACACGTAAGTATAAATTTTTGTTTCTTCCTCGAAGTTTCTCCTTGGACAGATCTGGCTGCACAATTTTTCTCATCATTCGAATTAGAACATTCACCTTCATCGCCAATGCCTTGAAAATCTCCTTTAATCTTACCAATTTTTAACATTTTTTCTAACTTTTAGGATGATGGGAAGGGAGTTATCCTTTTCAATTGCTAAATTCAATATTGCAATAGGGTTCATTATGATGCTAAAAAAGATTTGTTCATAAATTCAAAATGTGATTATTCTTCTTTGACTTTCAACCTATTAAGTTATAGTGTCAATGGTTTGTTGATTCTATATCATACAACCTAATTTCCTCAAAAACTTCGTACTTGAAGAAACCTGTTTTGAAATATTTATAACATTTCTTAGCATATGACTTTTTCGGATGATGAAATAGTGCAAAGACTTTAACTTAAGTTGAATTTTATTTTATATGATGTATGGAACAAAATATAAGGTATTGGTTAATTACACAATTTCATTACGTGATTCAAAAGAAAAGTAAACCAGGTTCTTACACCACACAATTAGTTGTTAATCTAGATTTACCTGACTTGTCTAATACTAATATGCACATTGCTTGTGAGATGGAACCCTTGAATCTCAATTGTTTAACCAAGATAGGAATCATCACAACTCCACCCAAACTAGTTGTTGCTAGTTTGAGAACATTTCGATACAACAACCCTTCAGCTGCCAAACATCTAACTACCAATTCCTAAAATGATGTCCCTTCCTCTTCCTTAACTTAACTAAATAACCTAACTTGACTATAAAAATTGAAAGCAAATTGTATTAAATGGAACACAATATGATGACTTTTTTCTTAGACCGTAGGTTCTGACCCTCCTTTCATCTTCTTCATAGGTCTGTCGTTCATTCCCACTACCCCAACCACAAAGGGAAATAAGGAAGTCTCTTCTTTTTTACTCTTTTATTTTATATTTTTGATATATTTTCACTATTGAAGACAATGTTTTAATTAGTTGTGGTGGTGGGAATATTTTTCCTTGTTCTGATTTTGTGATATTTTGAACATTTTTTGGATGTTTAAGCACTTTCTTTGTCTTTTTTTGTGCCTAATGCTTTTGGAAGTTGATGAAACATGTTTTGTCAAAGAAATTTTTACTAAACTATTTTGAATGAATTGGATTATGTATGTAAATTGAGACTAAAATTGATTAAGATGAAGGCTAAACACTTTAATAAGTTGAAAGAGCTAGGGTATGCATTACGATAAAGTAAAACAATTGATTGATGAAGTCTTGCATGAGGATTAGGTGAATTTATATTAAACGTGTGATCATTTGAGGTTTAAAGGCTAGAAACATCTTATATCTATCCAAATTTTCTTTTGCATCTAATTTTCTGTCATTTGGATACCTTTAGAACTTGCATTGAACCAATTTGAATTGCTATGCAACATATGAGTTTGAATACGGTAAAGGCCTTCCTTGTTTTAGTCATTTAACTTAAAAGGAAACCTTACTTAATTATCCCTAGTTCAACCCTTTAAGTTATTTTTAAGATCCCTTTTCTTTATGTTTTAGACCCATATCACAAACCTATAATATCATATATCATATCACCTAACTATTATCCAAATTCAAATGAAGGAGAAATCTAAAAAATAATTAAGGGTGAATCAAGGAGATTTGAGCTAACAAAATCTTTTATTTTATAAAATGGGATTACTTTATGAGAATCAAATTGAAATATGAAAAAATAATCTGGTGTGATCTTAGGCGTGAGCACACTCAATGCAAGCTACAATTTCCAAACTTCGAATATACGAGATAAAAATATGTTAAAATTGGTTTAAAACCTTATCTTGGTCACAATTTGGGTGAAAAACAATAAAGTTATAATTTGAGGGATCTAAAGAATGACAAACACAAGATTTCTACACGGGTTTCAATGGTTATAAATGGAGCTAAGATGTGAAGGAGCAAAGCATCCATTTTTCAGCTTCTTAAAGTCATAATTTTCTTCCTTTCTTTAGTAGATATTATAGTAGTCTTTCTTTAGAAGCTAGTTATAGGAATGACTATTATTGGCTAAGTCTTTTATTCTTGGTTGAACGAAGTGAAAGCCCCTTTCAAACATTAGAGATTAGGAGGCAATTAGGTCTTATAGTGAAGTATTTCATTTATTTATGTATTGAATTGATTTTCTATACTTCTATCTTATGATTATTTTTTATTAATTTCTAATGCATGTGTCTAGTTTATTGATCGAAATAATAATTTGCTAGATTAAAGTTTCAATAATTAGAAGTTCAATTCTTTTAATTATTAGTAGCATTTAGGAGTTTTAATTTGCCACATCAGAAATTATACTCTTAGGAAAACATCCAACTAGATTAAATACAATTGTAGATATTGTGTTATCTTGCTTCGATAATTTCTTGAAGCTATTACTTAATTAAATTTTGGAGTTAGAGGTTGTTAAGCAATAATGGTTAATTAAATTATGTTTTCGATTAACTAATTCTAAAAAAAGACAAATATTTAGTATCACATCGAATATATGATTATGAAATAATTATTTTGTGCTAATGATCAATCGTAGTTTTAATGGTGGAAACAACTGTAAACCAAGATTCATTTTATTACTTCATTTATTTTCTTAATTACAAAATTTCACAAACCCCCTTTATTTATCATTCACTTTTGTAACGATTGACAAACAAGAATTCTTGGTAAAATCGATTCCTACTTCCTTCTATTATATTTGTTTAATTGCAGAAATTTAAAATTTAATTTAGGATACCTACCACCGTTTCATCAATTTGATCCGAATAAAATAAAAGGTTAATATTATAATATTTTTATTTATTTTTTTAATTCTTTCCGTTCAATTTGAAATATTCAAGATTGTTGTACAGCCTAATAGACGATCCAACGGTAATGCTACAAATAGAAACAATTTGAGAGACAATTATGATAAAGAGAGGCAACCAACCATGTGAGAGGCGTTGGAAATTTGGATTGCTTTTGTCTCTGAAGTCCACAATTAAGACTGCATTGAATTGTTTTTGTTCTTTTTCGGGGTGGGACAAAGCTCAACTCCTTTTCTTTTATGCGTAGGAAGGACACATCAAAATTACGGATGGGTGTTTATGATATGATTGTAGATCATCATTAGTTCATTACAGTAATTACTGAAGCGTTCATATACTGAACCAACTCAATTATTTGAATACCCTTTTCGACCCAAGTTAGACCTGATCATGACTGACTTCCTTAGAACTTCCTCAATATTTTATTTATTTTCATGCAAGAAGGCATCATCCTCTCCAGATGAGAAAGATGATTCGTGTTCGTTTCTTATTTCCTGTTCTTGGGGCTTTCCCAAGTTCTACCACCTTATTTATCCTATTCTCCTCTTCTTTCAAAGCCAAGCCAACCAAAAGTGGGAGAGATTAGGAGAACAGAAAAGAGCAAGGCATCATGCATGGGTGCCTTGAGCTAAGTTAACAATGACAATGTAAAAATGAAACCCGCCCATCAGGATGTGTGCCCAGTATCCAAGACGCTTCCATTCATTTCAACAATACATTATACCGAGTATGGCTATTGTGGAGACTGTAGTAGCGAATTTGCACTTTTACTTCACGTCACCATTAAAAAACACAGATATTGCTCGGTTGTGCTGCTTCGTAAATAAAGACAGATAATAGACAAATAAGTATGAGGCGTTTATTAGACGAGTTGTCGTACTTATTTGGAAGATATTTTTTTTTGTCAACTTCAGCACATATTTTAGCCTTTCTATTCTTCAGTGTTTATTTAGCTTATTGTATGCTTTTTGTTATATAAATTAAAGAAATGATAGAACTTTTATTACTGATTTACCCATCTAAAGTTTTGAGTTGTTCTCATGATTTTAAAATTTAACATATTAATCATTATATTGTATGATATTGTAACATTGATTGGTCATTAAATTGCGTCAGCTTAATTACACTGTTTGTAGGACGGTAAATTTGGTGGTTTGAGCCCCGAACGTGCGCATCTCAATGAAAAGAGAAGGGGTCCAATACTCCAATGGTTTTAAAGTGATGCAGCCAGTGAGGGCGGCTCTTTTTGTCGCCACACACTTTCAAATGAAAACCATGGATAAGATTCAAATGTTACCGACTCCCCCACACGTCTACTACACCAGGACCCACCTCCTTTCCATAACTCCAAACCTTTTGGGGCAATTAGGAGTTATTTTTGTTTCTGTTTTTGCAAATTAGCTGTAATTTACTACTAGTTAATCAGTTGTCCAGTTTTTAAAACACTGGATAAACATTTATTGTCAGTTAGCTGTTCGTAAGAATTGGGAAATACCACTTCAGTCGATCTTAAGGGGATTCTCTGCGAGATCTAAAGATATTTATTCTTAATCATTGTTATCAATTACTGTTTTTGCTTTAAAGGCACATAATTTCACCTGGAGACATATAGACAGAATAAGAAAAGGAACCGCACATTAGCAGATTCTTCCACCAGATAGGCTTTGTATCTTAACTTTAGCCTCACAGGATTCTTCCTAGGCGCCGAGTGAATCCGGAGGTCTTTTCCTTTTTCCTTGTTCAACAAAGATAAGAATTCAATATTTACAGCTATTTTGATAGCCACCTTTCTTTTTTTTTTTACAAGGGATATTGATAGCCACCTTCATTACTCGTCACACTCGCACCAACTATTTGTATCTTTCATTACTAGTCAAACAAAGAAAAAGATACTTGTTTATAATATAGTATGCAATTTTAATGGCGTCTTTTAAGAGTACATTCTGGACTTATTTGACTGTAGTGAGCTGTTATGTCACCATCTTTTGGAAGAAACCAAATAAGATCCTGTTAACGGAAGAGTCAGAAAATTTGGCCAGTTTATACTCCCAACAACGCTATCTTTTTCTGTCTTTCTTTTGAATCCATGTATAGGAGGGATATATGCATGTATTTGTACTAAAAGGAAGAAAGGAACAAAAGTCAGTCTCTCTTCGTCTGCAGGTAGCCTGCAACTTGCTTTTTAACATCTCGTTCATTACCCTTACATATACATTTTGTGTTTATATATAATAAATACTATATAAACCGGATCTTGGGCTATAAATATGTAGATACCTTTTATGTTAAAAGTAAGTTGATTCACGTGCCTTTTGCAACAGAATTTAGAAAGTCTACTACGTATGCATTTGTATCCTGTTATTATCATCAAGAATTCTTTTTTTTTTTAATGATACTTTTGAGTGTGCTTTTGGTGTTGTAGTTACGATATAACAGAGAGAATTGGTTGGAAGTGGATGAGAGGTTTGGGTTGTAAGTTTTTGTGAGATGGGTAGGTGTTGGTTTGGTAAGGCATTTATTGCTCTGCTTGCTGCTGGCTGGTTGGTGAGCAATGTAGTGGCAAATTCCCCTGATGACGATCTAGTCGTGAAGTTGCCTGGTCAGCCAGAGGTTAGATTCAAGCAATATGCTGGGTACATCGATGTTGATGTCAAGACTGGCAAGAGCTTGTTTTATTACTTTGTTGAAGCTGATAAAGACCCCCAAAACAAGCCCCTCACTCTTTGGCTCAATGGAGGTTTGCTTCTATCTTTCTAAGATTTTCATTAAGTTTTCTGTGTTTCATCATTTGATTATGTGTGTACGGTTTTGTCTGTTTGACGGGGGTTCGTCCGTTTTTTGTTCTCCGTAACTTTCAGATCTAGATGTTCTTTTCTACTGTACTTGCTAGCTGTCTTGTCTTTCCTTCTATGCTGGAGATTCTTTTTCTTTTTCCTATTCTTTTCACTTGGAAAATCTTGGAATGTTCACTTCTGGATCCCATTCTAAGAAAATCCGTGTTCTTTTGACTTGCATGCCTCGGCAAGTGCAAATTTTTTGGCTTTCCTTGCCAACTGCAGATACGGATAACTCTCTGATTATACTTCTTTAACTTCGTGTTCATAAATTGCTTACTCCTTTAGTTCTAAGCAGTTCCGAAACATGTGCACAAATGATTGTACTTTCTTTCAGATGCCGGTTCCTGTTGTCTTGGAGAAGCTTATAAGTATCTTGGGAGTTCAATGACTAAATAATGCCAATTATAGAAACAACCTTTTGAGGGCACTACTTCATTGTCTGGTTCTCATAGTAAAGTATTTGATTCTGAGGTTCTTTTTTATTCTTATTAACTTCAGGCCCAGGTTGCTCCTCCATTGGTGGTGGTGCCTTCACGGAGTTGGGTCCATTTTTTCCCACAGGCGATGGAAGAGGCCTCCGGAGAAATAAGATGTCTTGGAACAGGGGTAAGCATACAGCGGGCATAAGAAATCAGATTTTCGCATTTCCTTTGTGCTGGATTTGAATTCCTATGTTTGTTTATGCTTAAATTCCTTTTGCAGTATCAAATCTCCTCTTTGTTGAATCCCCTGCTGGAGTAGGATGGTCATACTCGAACACACCTTCTGACTATCACATCGGGGATGCCAAAACAGGTGCAACAAAAGCTCTTTTGATTAGTGTTCATAACATGTGACGAAAGATCAAAGTTCATTTGTTTGATGGAAAAGGTTTCTTTTTCATCTCTCACAATTCAAGTTGATTAACTCCATCTCCAACTGTTGTCTGCGGCAGCTAATGATATGTATGTCTTCTTATTGAATTGGTTTGAGAGGTTCCCTCAATTCAAATCCAGAGATTTTTTCCTTACAGGAGAAAGTTATGCAGGTATGAATACTGACTCTGTGTCTCTGATGTAAATGAAAGTAGATTAAAGGATGCCAGAAGATTGTCTGTATCTCTATATGAAGCTCACAAAAGAAACTTGCTTTTTGGTGAATAATGTCATACAGGGCACTACATACCACAGCTTGCTGACGTTCTTTTGGACCACAACGCCAAATCAACTGGCTTCAAGTTCAATATCAAAGGAGTAGCTGTAAGTAAACAAGGGACTAAAACTTTCTGTCTCCGGAGTTATTCTTCGGTGTTCTCATTTAAACTTTCACTTTGGTTTCTTCTGGTTAGATTGGGAACCCACTTCTTAGACTTGATCGAGATGCTCCTTCTCAATATGAATTCTTATGGTCTCATGGGATTATTTCTGATGAAGTTGGTCAGAAGATCTTGAGTGAGTGTGATTTTAATGATTACACTTTCCAAGAACCACACAACGTGAGCGCTTCGTGCAACGAAGCAACGTCAGCAGCTACTGAAATGGTTGGTGATTACGTTAACGGTTATGATGTCCTCCTTGATGTCTGCTACCCATCTTTAGTAGAGCAAGAACTGCGCTTGAGAAAATTGGTATGCAGAGTTTGCACTTCCTTTATTCATTCTTTGAGCACGCAATTTCTTCTTCAACTCTTCTAAGAAGGTAATCCAAACATATGCAGGCTACCAAAATCAGTGTGGGGGTTGATGTTTGTATGAGCTATGAAAGAAGATTCTATTTCAACCTTCCTGAGGTTCAGAAGGCTCTTCATGCAAATCGAACTAAGCTACCTTATTCATGGTCTATGTGCAGCAAGTAAAGTGATAAAGTGATATTTATTTATTATCTTGTGCTTCCAAGCATACGAGCCAGGCTAACTTTGGTTGATTGTTCTGTACAATGCACGGCGTCTGTTTTAACAGTGTTCTAAATTACACCGACGTTGATGGCAATATTGACATACTTCCAATTCTCAAGAAGATCATTCAAAATCACATCCCTGTCTGGGTATACAGGCAAGTTACTAAGATATATTACATTATGTGTTGGATCATTTGTACAAGTTGGTTTAATTAGTAATGAAATGCAATGTAGTGGTGATCAAGATTCAGTTGTGCCACTGCTCGGCTCCAGAACGCTTGTTAGAGAACTAGCTGAAGATATGAAGCTTGAGATCACTGTCCCATACGGATCTTGGTTTCACAAACAGCAGGTACTGACAATGAAATTCAATCACTTCTCTCTGTCGTCAACACACGTAACTTGTTTCGATTTGATGATTTTGATAGGTGGGAGGGTGGCAAACAGAGTATGGAAATATGCTGACTTTTGCAACTGTGAGGGGCTCTTCTCATATGGTGCCATATGCACAGCCATCAAGGGCTCTGCATCTGTTCAGTTCATTTGCTCGTCGCCGCAGATTGCCTAACAGAACTCGCACTCCAATAGGCTTTTAATTAGGACATATGAAAGAATTCCTTATCATTGACTCCCAACTTTCTGGCAATAATAATTGCAAAGAGATAGGCATAACAGTTGTAGAATTGTTATTCGATTCATTGCAGACAATTCAAAGAACGAGTGATTATGTTGGTCTTGTGTCCATGTGAATCGCATAATATACAGAGTTAGTTTTCTGGGAAATTTATTTAGACTCTGGGCTCACAAATGAGTTCAGATGGTGCCATATGAAATTTATTTAGACTGTGAGGGGCTCTTCTCACATGGTGCCATATGCACAGCCATCAAGAGCTCTGCATCTGTTCAGTTCATTTGCTCGCGGCCGCAGATTGCCTAACAGAACTCGCACTCCAATAGGCTTTTAATTAGGACATATGAAAGAATTCCTTATCCTTGATGCCCAACTTTCTGGCAATAATAATTGCAAAGAGATAGGCATAACAGTTGTAGAATTGTTATTCGATTCATCGCAGACAATTGAAAGAAAGAGTGATTATGATGGTCTTATGTCCATATGAATCGCATAGTATATAGAGTCAGTTTTCTGGGAATTTATTTAGACTCTGGCCTTACAAACGGGAGTCTAGATCTTCTGTCCAGTTTTTATGGTATCTTATCGTGTCTAGTGAATCTTAGTCATTCATTTATGCGAGCTCCACATTTATTTATGTGGAGCCCACGCGAAATCTGCATAAATGAATGACTGAGTTTTACTGGATACAATAAGACACCATAAAATTAAACAGAGGATCTTATTCCACAAATGTGGGATAAAAGTAAAGCCCCTAATCGAATATCTAGTAAAGCCATAAATGAAGATAAGTATTAAATTGTCCGAAGACTGATCTGAGGGTATAAAAAGACAAGTACCAATGCAAATACAGCCAAAATTTGACATTTTAGAAAGATAAAGATTTTGTCTTTTCATACGTATGAACAAGAAGAAAGCAAAATGACAGATTAAGAAACACTACAATTTTATTCTAAAATTTGATGTGTATTAATTTATCGTTATACGTTAATTGAAGCAAACATGACTTATGAATTTTAATTAATTAAGAGTTTTGTTTTTGGTGTTAATTTATTTGATTAAAATATGAATACAGTTACACTTTTATAATAAAATGTTAAGTAAAAATATATAATATGAAGTAATTCAGTAAAATTTATCATATTTTTATTAAAATGAATAATTATATAAGCACCAAAATTTTTTGGGAACTCATATTTATTTACTTAAAATTATTTCAATCAACAGTATTGTTAAAAACTAAATATAAAATATTTTATAAAGGATTTTAAAGAAAATTTGGAGAAATTCTCTAAAAAATTCCTTCTAATTTTTAGTTTTAGTTCAAAAATAGTGACAAAATACATGTAGTATAAATATCAATTAAAGACTAATCAAATATTATTAATATGATAAAGCAACTCAGTTTTTATACTCGATTTAACTAATTAATTTTTATTTAAATTAATAATTTAAGATAATTATAATAAATTAATTATTTGAGTAAGATTTAATTAGTTCAATTTGAGTTGAATTGTTATATTAATAGTATTTAATTAGTTCACGTTTTATATTATATTGTTGTTTTTTTACTTGAAATGTAAAAGAAGAGGTTTTTATATAAAAAATCTGAAAATTAGAAGGAGTTCTTTAAAAAAAAATTAAAGATTTGTCTAAAATTTCTTAATCTCCGGGAGGTTTATATCATTTACTATTTTATTAATAACTAATTATTTCTTAAATTGCAAATAATTTCAATTTAAAGATAAATATTTATTAAAAAACTATTAAGTTTCAAAGATTTTTTTTATT
>JANKYE010000002.1:7892598-7912911 GCA_032467995.1 Erythroxylum dillonii | reverse complement strand
TAAATACTAAAAGATTAAGTAAATTTTATTTAATATAATAATAATAGTGAAAATGGAGAAACGAAATTATTTTTTATAATTTATAATTTATGAAAAAATAAAATAAAAATAGAAGTAAGTAAATAATAGACCATTAGGTACTAGTACGTAGGGTGATTTTTTTTTTTTTTTGAAAAGGAGAGAGCACACTTCTTAGGACGTTTTTATAATTTTTGTTTTTAACGAAATGTTACAAGTGAATCTCAATTATGAAAAGATATTTTTAAATTATTTACACTTAAATTAATTTTCGTTTAAGCTAGATAGATCTTTTGCCAAGGCAAAACTTTTGACCCCAAGCTTAATGTGTAAAAGTAAGTACTCGAGCCGTTCATCCTATTCCTTTCGATCCCAACAGACTCTTCTTGTGTTTTAAGTTTTAGGTACCGTTCAATTAAGACATCGAGGAGGTTTGGGCATCATTGTCCCTGGAATAGTTTCTTCATTGACCAATTTGCCCGTCAGATATCTAAGAGGTTTGGACATCAATGTCCCTAGAGTCCTTTCGTTAATCAATTTACCCGCATACTCTATATTTAATTCCTTGTCACACAGTCACACTTCTTGTTAGCTTGTTATTATCTTCTGGTATTCAAATGGATCTTGGAGGAATCATGTGCAATCAAACATAGCTGAGCTCGACGCCAAGTGATGGAAGCGTTAGGCCTACTTGGTTGATAAGCCGAAATTTTCCATGAGGAACCAACCAAATTCAAACACGTATCCGGAATAAGAGATTTGTTTGTTCTGTGGTCTTACCAAATTCACCGACAAATTCTTGCGAATACCCTTGTCCGACGCAAAGCACCAGCCACTCTTGCTGGTACACGTGTTTCTTCCAGTAACCAAAACCCCCAGGCACTTTGTCTAGCTCCACCGGCTAGTTAATGCTTTCAAGTTTCAACGGCCAAGCTTTATTTTTTTCTTGGGGAACTTAGTTGGGAGTAATTGTACCTTTGTCCTTCATTCGTTGACTGTAAGTGCCAACGTTCTCATTACTACTCTATTTAGTTTGGTGCTTCTCAAGGTTCTCTTTAAGACTGTCTCTCATCATCCTTGGTCGTTTAAGTTTTGATCTTGATTTGGATTGTTGTTGCTCATCTACTTGAGTCTAAGGTGGTATACAAGTGTTCATTTCACTTTCAAGTTTCAAATCTTGTTCCATGCTGCTATTTGGATTCTGGGTTTGTTTCTGTTTCACGTTTCACGTTTCATTTGATGGTACGTTGAAGTTGCTCGTGGCCGTGCGTTTTCAGAATAGATGATTGAGATGGTTGCTGGTGTTAACCGGTTTTTATTTGTCCATTTCCGGCCCTTGTACACAGTCATTTTCAGTTTTGGAAAGGCTATAATGAAGGGTCATTGTAAATTCTGGATCTTTCAATCGCCCCCTGGAGTTAGGGCGATTAGCTCATTCGTTGCTTTGCTTTTAGTATCATGTGCATATTTGCTTCTACGCCCAAGATTTCAACCAGTTATACATAATATTGAAATTCCAAAGACTAACGGTTCGATTAAGCTGTGCAATGTGTTTGAAGGAAGCTGGATTCAAGATGAAAGTTATCCCTTATATAATTCGTCACTGTGCCCTTTTGCTGAACGTGGATTTAATTGTTTGGCTAATGGGAGAAGAGATCAAGGGTACATAAAATGGAGGTGGAGGCCTCAGAATTGTGACATTCCAAAGTTTAATGTTCATCAAGTTCTTGAAAAACTACGCGGCAAACGGATTGTTTTTGTTGGTGATTCACTGGGTAGAACACAGTGGGAGTCTTTGATATGCATGCTGATGACTGGTGTTGAGGATAAGAAAAGTGTTTATGAAGTTAATAGGAATAAGATAACAAAACATATTAGGTTTTTAGGTGTCAGGTTTGGTTCATTTGATTTGAGAGTTGATTTCTATCGTTCAGTGTTCCTGGTGCAGCCAAGCTCAGTGTCTTGGCGTGCGCCCAAGAGGGTCAAGTCAACACTCAAACTTGACAAGTTGGATGGCATAAGCAAAGAGTGGATTAATTCTGATGTTCTAATATTTAATTCAGGGCATTGGTGGACGCCAAGCAAACTTTTTGAACTGTAAGTTTTTGTATTTCTATAATTGTGCATCGAAATGTTATATGAAACTTGGATGAACCATTTAAGTTATTTTCAGAATCAATGTGCAATTCCAGACATCCTTGTTGTCACTATATTTTCTTGATTTCATCCTAGTTAAGTTTTCATTTTTCTACCTTCGTGGCATATATTTCACATTTAACTTCTTATAATGTGTTTCAGTACTTGCATCTTTATGCATCTATCAGAAGTGAAGTAGTGCTTCTGTTTTCGATCATAGCAAATTCTTTTTTCTTAAAGATGAATGCTTTAATTGTGTACTAAGCATTTCACATTGGTTTGGAAACGTCTAGTAAGTTTTGAAAGTGCTTCAACAAGCAATGTTAATGAGTTCCAGGATGCATTATATAGTAAGTACTCTTGAAGGTCAAATACTTGATATTATCTTAGTACATGCCAGAACATGAGCATATTATGGCTGTAACATGTGAATTTGGTGTTATTGGCATATATGTGGCTTAAATTTTCAGAGAGCAGGATCTTATGTTCAACTCGATTTCTTCAAAATATCAATCTAATGACTACAAGGTCTGCCCAAAACAGTTCTTACGGGTTTATGATTAGGTTGTGATTAAAGATTGAAGATAAATAATAGGCTTACCCTGACACGGGTATGGCCACTCTATTTATAATAACGATATACATGAGATAAATTCATAGGCTATAAGTGATAAATACAAGAGATAACTACAAATAACTAAGAGATAAATACAAAATAATTAAGAGATAAATACAAATAACTAATTTATCATTTTAGTGATATGCTTGCATTTTGAACATCATGTCTTTTCCCATTTGCTACATCTGTTGACTGCAAAACGATCCTAACATGCTTTCTCAGACAGGGGTCGTTATTTTTCTGCAAACGGTTCACTGAAGCTTGGAATGCCTATCACTACTGGCTTCAGAACAGCATTAAATACATGGGCGTCCTGGGCTGATACGTACATAAATCCAAATAGAACAAGTGTTTTCTTCCGGACCTTTGAGTCTTCGCATTGGAGGTATGTTATCCTTGCTATTTCCATTACTCAAAAATTAATTGCATGCAGAATGGACTTGAAAGTCTCACATAAGTCTACCTCAGCTGGTTCACCTGACAATAACTAAGAAATGCTTGACTTTCTGTTTTGCTTGGGCTTCACCGTATTGCATTCGGTGTTTCTGGAGTCAATTAGCTTTTAAGCCCCTTCTTTCTGGTGATTTTTGACATAATAGAGCAGTTTTTGGTGTTGATACGAGAAAAAAAGCTGTAACTGTCTCTTTCTACTTGTAACTTGTTACGTAATCTGGTTTTGACATTAGCCGATTTGTAACTTCATTTATATACGTATCTCTTACATATTACTTGATCATAAATTAGTGGCCGAAGTCGCCTTTCTTGCAAAGTGACTCGGCATCCTTCATCAAAAACTGGAGGCAGGGGCCGGAGCCCAATTTCAGATATCATAATCAGGGCTGCGAAAGAAATGTCAGTGCCAGTGACTGTTCTGCATGTGACACCAATGGGGGCATTTCGGACCGATGCACATGTTGGTGTCTGGAGTGATAATCCGTCCGTGCCTGATTGTAGCCATTGGTGTCTTCCTGGCGTACCTGACATGTGGAATGAAATTCTCTTGTCATATCTACTTTAAGGATTTGGTTTCATTTGTCGTCAGATCTTCAATCATAAACAGCATGTGTTGACCTTAACTCCGTTAATTGTATTCTCAAGCTCATTGAGCTGATTTCTTGTTCATATTATGTTTACAGACTGGAGGATTTGAAGAACAGACAATTGTTGCCCTCCATGGGTTGGATAAATACTGAATTTCCAGTACTCTCAATTATCAGCAGTTGTTTGAAATTGATATTTTTTTGTCGCATCATGTTACGTTACCCGTAAATTTCTATGGCCTTTGTTATTGACGGAATGATGTCCCCATCATATATGTATTAGAAAAGAAAAATGACTTCAGTCTTTTAAATTCTGAGTCTTTGATTTGTATGCGGTATGGAACCTCAGCAGTATATGGATCCTTGCACTATGAGATTCTTGTAGCTTTGAATCATAATAAACGGAACAAATTTACAAAATGAATTGTGCCATTCCCATTTACTAGGAAGAGCTCTTCTTTTTCAACAGAGGTTGGGTATATGATCTCCCTGGACTGAGAGGGATTCATGTTAGGTAAGTAACCCATATCATGGAAAAATAAGCCTGGCAGAAGGATTGTAAGGAAACTGAGAAGTGTTTTCCAATGCAAACAAACTCATACCACGAATCTTAGCATGAGGGTAAAGTCACTAAAAGCTTGTTACGCCTTTCATTTCACCACTGTTTCCAATCCAACTTCTCACTACAAATATGCAAAGAGAACTCCCACTTTCCACATCGAAATTCAAATCATCCGCTTGAGTCTTGAGATGGCCTCTCCAAGCAGCTTTGGATTCCCTTATTTCCCTCCCCCACCAAGTCACCCCTTTTACCCACCACCAACACCTTCACTTGCAAGTCCACCACCGCCTCACGCGTTGCCACCCCGTCCTCCTTCACCTCCGCACGTGCGCCCGCCTCCTCCTCACTTGCTTCCGCCGCCACCACCATCACCAATACCGCCTGCCCCTTCGCCAAGCAACCACACAATCATCATTGTTGTGTTTGTTTCATTTGGCGGATTTTTGTTGGTTGCCTCCCTTTTAGCTGCTCTCTGTTTCTGCATCAAGAAGAAGAAAAAGAAGCCAATTCATGAAACGGAGCTTGAGCACGTTGATGAGCATCTGAAGGTGAAAGAGACCATTGTGCGGGGTCCTTACGGATCACAAGCGGTGGTATTGGAGATTGAGGAAGATGTTCATGTTGATGACGTTGTGAGGAAGGATGAAATTGAAAAGGTTGGCGAAGCTATGCATGCCAAGGCAGAGGACAGAATTGCTGGTGTAGTACATGCAGCGGTACCATCCTCTTCTGGTTCTGATAATACTAGTCATCGCCAGATCGAATACAAGGCCTAGCGACAATAACAAATTATTCCATGCAAATTTCAACGTTGCTGGCAGTGATGCCGATTTCAAATGGTTAATTGTGTACATGCACTATCAATAAAATCATGCCAGAGGTTTGAGTCACTTATATATATTTTCTTTTAAATAATCAGAAACTAGTTGAGATTGAATTATAAAAATTCATCTAACTTAGATGTTTATGTTAATCGTGAGTGCTGACCCAAATTAAAAAAAATAAAAAAGCGGAGCATAATTTGTTGTTTGCTAATATGTGATGCAAAAAAATAGTAATTGATAAGATAAGAAAAAATATATCAATTAACTAAAAAATAAGTTACTAGTCTATTAATAAACAAATCTTCATTTATTTCCTCTATCTTAATAAGAAACATTTATCATTTTTATTAAAGTTTCAGAATTACAGTTTTTGTATATGCAACATAACGATATATATATATATGTAATACCCCACTCCCGCGTGACCCGAACCCGACATCGATGGTGATATCCGAGTCCGTGCCCTGCGAGGGTAGCGTGCTACATCAGTCAGACGAAACTCAGTATAAATTTTTAGTATAAATCTTTTTTTTGACTATATTCATACGCGCGAAAAACAATAGACAATTTGAGCCCACGTTAATTCGTAAATATTTTCAGTCATTACATACGTTCAACAATAATTTAAAATAGCCATTAAATGCACAAAAATCCATAACCAAATTGGGCCCGCTATAAATACAAGCATTATTTGACAGAGATTACGGAATACAATTTTACGGGACACTAATGCAGACGCGAACTGATCCCGACCTCTATCTTTCACTTGGATGCAGTAGGCATACTTCCGTGTCTAACGGGGTACTCTTCAAGGCCTGAAAAATAAATGCAAATTTTGGGTGAGTTTTGCGAACTTAATGAGGAACCATTATCGATGGTTCGCCTAATTCATGCATCACACAAGCAATGCACAGTTTAGGTCACAATAATACAGTCAGAAGTACCATATCATTATACACAAGCAAATCACAATTGTATAGGGCATTCTTGCCTTTTTCCCATTTACAGTATTCAATCAAATATGTATGCAATGCATATGTGACACTTTCCTATTTTATTACAGTGTTGTGACCGAGCGCTTGAAATATCCCATATAAACAGTAGACATGTCTTGGGAGTAGGAGAGCCCTCTGGGTATGCACTATCTCCCTTCGAGCTCAAGGCTCTTTTTCAGTATCAATGGCTATTCTGGTCACAACTGTTATTATTCGTTCATGCATTTGTGTATGAAATGCATATGCCTAATTTAGCGGTCAATGTATCACAGTCTTTGTCATATCAGAGGCAAAATAATTGATCACATTAATAGCAAGCAATTGACCACAGTAATAGCAAGCAATTTCACAATTATCACATCACGAATATTTCTATGTCAGATCTCCCAATTCAACGGACCATCTATTCGGAATCCAGTCAGAATCAATCACAATCCCTAATCCTACCATTATCTCCACAGAGAACATATAATAATTGGGCGAAAGCCATCTCAGTCACTCACCTATAACTTCCGAGCTAATGCCGGGAAGTCTCTGCAACGTCGGTAGGTCGACGCTTCAAATGTGCCTCTATAATGATCAGAGAATATAAACATTACTAATTGTCCAATCAGAACTATTTAATGATGCACATGTGGCAGTTAAAATGTGTACAATGCATGTTCATGATATTCCCGACCATAATCTAAAATTTTCCATCACAAAATTCCGTCTAAAAATTAGAAATCTAACGGTACCGAAATTACTCAATTCGGGCCTCTTTTCATGCTTTCAATTTGAGTTGCCGAAAATGAATGGGATAGAAACAAGACAAATGCATTAAATGGTGTAGGACACTTGTCAAATGTAAGAAAAGACAAAAAGGAAAAAGACAAAAACATGTAATATGATTATGAAGAAACCCTAATGAAATTTGACCCATTCAATTTCAATGGCCTTAATTATAATCCCAAATCATGTACCTAATATTGTAGTGCCATTGGACAGAAATTTTCGATACCGAAAATCAACCGGTTCGCCACTTGGCGATTGTTCTGGTCCGAAAATTTTCCAAAAAAATTTCAGAAAAATTCCTTAAAATATAAAACACACAAGGAATCACTCAAATTAATTTTTCAAACACAATTACCACATTGTTCACAACCAAATTACAGTTAGGCACAAATACCAGGAAATGTCATGAATACATGTACAGTCATTTTCATGTGCAATTTCACTATTCATAAATCAGGTGTGCATGAATATTTCAAGATCAATCCTAAACCATCTTAATCCTTTTCCAAATTACCATTCTACCCTTCCCATCGAGAGTGGGATGTTACATATATATATATATATATTTTTATCGTTTGTTATAAGATATTGTTTATTATCTAACAAGCAAGCCCGTGAGTAAGGCATGAAAATAATTATTCTTTTTACATTTTTTATTTATTGTTTTTTGGTAGGAGTATTATGATTTGAGTTATATTTTGTTAATTTACTTTTTTGCAATCAAGTATTATAACTATAAGCAAATCTTATACAAAACTATGTCTTTATGATAAAATCTTGGTAATGATTTTGGTATGATAAAATTTTGAAAGTTGTATATAAATATATTTGAAGTAATAATATTGGTGTTTGAAATAAGATGCAAAATTTTAGAGGCTTTTGTTGTAAAAAAAATTTGTACATAAATGTGGTATAGTGATTAACATGATCCAATCTGGTATTGTAAGTTGTAACTATCAAATTAAAAATCCTTGAGTTTAAAATTTAAATACTACATCTCAAAATTTCAAAAATCATAAGCCTTTAAAAAATATTAACACCACACAAGGAAATTTGTACAAAGACATTGTAAAAAAATATCATCACTTAACTTCTTACATATATATTAGTAATGCTCTAACTTTAAAATATGATCATCTTATAAAAAATATCACAAATAGTATCATGCCTCCTTACATTCCATATGATGCATATGTTATAACAACACCATAACTCAGTTTTAAAATAGTGATAGCTTTGCATATGTTATAACAATACCATAACTCATTTTAAAAATAGTAATAACTTTACTTTTATACAGGAATACTATGACTTATCATACTTCAAAATAAATTACATCAAGACCTAATACATGTAATTTCATCCTATCAACAAAAATGCTATCTCATTAAAAATAAAAACCACTTAAACTTTAAAATGAGAATACTATGACTGAGTACAAAGAAAGTCATACCTTATACAAACTATAATTGTACTCTACACATCCAATAGTATTTACATATAAAAAAAAAACATAATTCATTCTAGATAAGTAATACTTACACTTTAAAATGGGAATAATATGACTGAGTTCAAAGAAAATCTTACTCCAATACAAACTATATTAGAACTCTATGCATCTAATATCATACATATGTATGAAAATATCATCACTCATTTAAAATAAGTAACAATTTCACTTTTATTTGAGAATATCAAGATTGAGGACTAATAATACCATGCTTTAATACAAGTTATACTAGAGTATTATATTTTAGTACTACGTATTTATATAAAAATACCATTACTAATTACATATAAGTATAACCTTAAACTTTAATATAGGAAAACATGAAAAAGGATAAAGAATAAATCAATGCACATTATATTATGACCATATACATCCCATGTCACCCATATTTATAAAAAATACTGTCGTTTATTACATATAAGTAACATATTTACTTATCTAAAGGCAAACGATATAGGAAATGGATTGTTGCACAATTATATACCAAATTGTGTCTATAAAAAGTTTAGTTAGACATGATTAAACGCATATATGTGTGGCTAATCATATTCATGTTAGAATTTATGAGGGGACAATATGAATGATATGAATTGAAAACACCTGCATATAAAATTGTATCCATTATAAGTATTTTTGGACATGGTGAACTATAATTTTTAATGGGATTTCATACATTCAATATCACATTGACATATGAAAAATACCATCACTTATTAGAAATAAGTAACGCTAAACGTTAATATGAGAATATTATAATTGAGTAGAAAAATATCAAGTTTTAATACAATCTATACCAAAACATAATATACTTAATACCACAGCTATATAAAAAAATATCATCACCCCATTACATATAGGTAACATCTAAGCTTTAATATGAGAAACTTGACTGAATACAAAGAATATCATACCTCAATATAAATTATGTAAGTACTCAATACATCCAATACTACAAATATGTACAAAAAAGTCCATCTAAATTTTTAAAAAAACCATTTGGCATTTAATCTAAGTAATATAATTTCCTAAACAATTGCGTAATATGATGCACTCATTTATATGAGGATATCCTACCTTAAATTTAAACCCCAACATTTAGAATGAAAGATTATGTTTCATCAGATTAAGAATTTTTAGATTTAGAACATATTAGTGTTGATTCATTAGGATTGCGATTGTAGAATTTTTGTAAAAATGAATAAAAAACCATCCTCTGGTAAGGCTTAAGGCTTTGGGAATATAATGGAAGATTCGAATAGTAAATGTCAACCACCAAAGAGTCTGAACATCTTATGTTATGTTTCGATAATAAAGGCCAATTAACAAGGTGTTATATCCTTAAAAGTAGAGGTTCTGTACCTAATAGGCTTCTCTGATTGTATACTACTGTACAAATTAGTTTGGCTTTTGAGTTGTTTAATATGAAAAAAATTAACATATATGAAGATGTTTATACAAAATGAACCTCAAAATTTTGTTTACATTCGAGTTCGAGATGTTACCTAGGATGATCTGAATAGAATTAGGTTTTAGATAGGTGGTACAAATTTCTCAATATCAATTTCACAATTTGTTGTCAAATGTAGGTTTTACTTTCTTGATAATTAGAAACATTTGCATATTGAATTTCTATAATTGACTTCCTTGAAGACATATATACATGCGTAGAATTTTGATGTAAAATCTTATATAGAAGTTGCAAATACAATAAAAACAAAAACAAAGAGTTCATATATAAAATTCACTCTTGCATTTTTTTGCTTGGAGTGATTACCTACACCATTTTCGGGAGGAGGAAGAATATGAGAATGTTTACTTAACGTGGCTTGTTCTACTTGTCATGCTTTATTGAACATTGTTGTTACAATTTGACATTCTATTTTGTAAGTTATTTAGATATGATGGCATCGAGAAAAAAAGAGAATTATGTGGAGAGTCGTATATCATGCATTAAGCAAGGAACCTAAAGCTACTTGATAAACTTCCCCAGATAAAAATTGCATGTTTAATATCTAACATTGATATTAAAGTCATGCGACATAAGCTTAGTGAAGGTCATGAGGGGAGAGTATCTTTCACCAGTGCTGAAGATGTTGAGGTTGGTGGTGATAAGGAAAGGATGGAAGATGATGCAAATAGGACTATTGACAAACTGGCATAACACTATAACAATAAGGGGTCAACCAACAAGAATGTTTGTTTTCCATGTCTACAAAAAATTTTAGAGGACATAAAAGAATAAGAGGAGGATCTTTCAAGATTTACAAAAGCATAGGTAAATACCAAATAGATTTAAGAACTCTAAAAAGGTCAAGATGGCCAGTTGGACTAGATGGAAAAGGATATAAGTGGTTGTTTTGCCCATATTGGATATCAATAACCATAATTTTTATCTCTCTCTATCTAATGAAACAAGAAGAATAGAGTAATCCTGAAGGAACAAAAAAAAAAAATTGACGAATTTGTTTTCTCCTCTATTATTCTATCTTTCGTTGTTGCAATTATATACATGAACATCATTTAATAGAGTAATGTAAGTTTGTTTTCATATTTGATTCCATATAGTTTGCATTATGGATTAAAATTATAAAAAGATTGCAATATTTTCATATTCATTATGGATTCTAATTAATGAATTATGTGAGCTACACTGGTTAGATGTTAAGGTAAGGACAATTAAAGGGTTAAGAATACCAATCACTATAACTTAGGGGCTGCTGTTGCATTAATGCTATTTATATTGAAAAGAGGTTAAACTAGCTTGCAATATAGAAGGTTAATTGACTTGGAAACACTTATACATAAGGCTAACAATAGAATCTTTGGATCAATAATAAATTTACATATGACAAAACCTTAGTAGAACGTAGAATTTTAGTATTAAAGTTACATGAATGAGGATATATTAGGAATAACTACATCAATCACTTATAATCCTCTGAGAAATACTCCGAAAGGATTTGTTTTTGTAATGGTTGATTGTCTATAAGAATTATGAACAATCAATCTAAATACATTTGAAGATCACTAATCGATCCAATTAAAACACGTAAGTAAAAGAATAAATAAGCAAGATAAGGATAGAAGCATTAATAAGATTAAATGGTAAAAAATCACAAAAAATTAAGTATGATATTAGACATCTCATCTAATGAAGAATCACTAATTTCCTGGTATTAGTATGTGTGTGGAAATACTCTAGTATGTGTTTGAAAGAAGACGTTGAGACATGCATAGAATGATGTCAAGAGTTTGGAGCAAAGAAATCAATTTGGCTCCTAAAATAATGATAGAAGATATATGGTAATTAAATGTGGTGGATTTTTTAAAGTGGTGTACAACGAATCATCCAACAATAATGTATTTGATTTGTTGTAACCTCTATAATTTCAAGGAAGGCAATGATCACACCTTTGTCATATTTTTCTCAGTTCCTTTAAAATAAAAAGTTTCTCATATTTTCAATAGTTGTGCAACCCGGCCGTATCAGTACAATGAGTTTGATCATGCATTAAAACAATAATCATTCTCCATCAAGAATATACATTTCATTAATTTAACATACATGGATAATTAAACAAAAATCTCAGTATTTGCATAGCCTAAATTTTATAAGACTGTTCACTAGTTTACTGCCCACTTTTACTAGAATAACATACAATTAAATAGAAGTCATAGTAGATTTTATATTCTAAAACTATAAAATCTATTTTTTAAAACTATTTTAGACTATCCTATATTGGAGTTATTTTTCTTCTTCTATCGGTCCCAAATTAGCATCAGTTAATTTTTTCTTCTCTTTTTCCTCTTCCTTTTTGCTTATGTTAATTTTTCTTCTTTTTCTCTTCCTCCTCTTTGAACGTGTATCAATTTCTAAGCATGCATTTTTTGCTTTAAAAAATTTCCTTTCATTAGAAATAACCCTTTCCTTTCGATTATTTCCTCAGCATCTAATGTGCATCATTGACTCTATGTCTCCTTTTCTCCCTCCCTTATTATTTTTTCTGACTTTCCCAATTTTGACATTAACTTCTTTTTTCTTTTAAGATCTACTTTTGATGCATAACTAGTATAAGAATTCCCTATTTTAGAGTGTCTACACACCAGGGTTGGTCAATCTATAAAATTTGGCCCTTATATTTTCTAGTAAATATAATTAGTAATGTAAACATATAAATTTATACGAAAAGAAAAGCATATATTACTTGAAAAATCCCTACGATAAAATTACAAATTAGAGATGGAAAATTACTGATGGAACAAAACCGTAGTGAATTACCGATGAAAAATGAATTTCCCTCGATAACATTGTCAGGAAAAATTGTATTTTGTAGGGAAATTATCTCGGCAATTTTTCTGATGAAATATAGCAATAGAATGACATTGTCCAATGGTAAAATAGGTGGAAATGCTTGGCGGCATAAATAAGTGTCGGGTGTATCGATGGAAATATATTACGACAGAATTGCTAATCCGTCGGTAAAATTGAAAGTTAAAAATCATTGTTTTCTTTAGCTTCAACTTTTTTAATAAAAAGAAAATAATGTCGTTTTAATTTTTAACCTAAAAGTTACCGAACCCCCCTCCATCGTCATTTGCTTTTTATCGTTTTCTCCTCTCTGTCGCTGCTGGTTTCTTCTTCCCTGTCGCCGTCAATTTCTTCCTCCCTGTTGCCGTCCTAGTCCATATTGTCGTCCTCCTCCTTGTCGCCGTCCTTGTCTTTGTCCTTGTCACCACCGGCTAAGGTGGGTTTTGTCCTTCATTATGTTTTCTGATTCTTATATATGTGTGGATGAGTTTTATACCCGTTTTGTGAAATGATGTTAATTCATATTTTATGTTACGCCGGTAATCATAGCTGTTAAAATTAGGCTTGACTCGATTTTTGAGTGCCTATTTTAGACAAGCATGAAGCATCTCCTTTTATTCTCCATACGTAACTCGAATTTAATGGATGATGAATTACCCTCGGCTTCTTGCTACTTAACTCAATCTACGGGGTAGTTGTTGTTAACTCTTTTATTGAAGTGTTTATGAATGCTACACTATATACGTGGGAAGAAGCTGCTTTTGACATAAATAATTGTCGCACAAAATAGAGCATTACAGGGTTCAAAATTTTCGAAACTGCATTTAAACACTTATATAAAGTTATCTATTTTATGGGGAAGTAACATAAGTTTTCTATGACTTGTTTCTAAATCAAATTATACAATATTTATCTCTCATGGAAGTCAAATTCTAATTATTAATAATTACAAATATATATATATATATCTGCAATACTGTAAATGACTAAAAATTGAGAAAAAGTCCTATTTGAGTGATGTGGAAATTGTTTAGATTAAAATTATTGTATATCACCATATCAACATTTCATATTTTAATGTGAACGTAATGTATTGGATAATTATGTAGCAGCTTTAATGGCTATCATGTCACACTTCCAATATTATGATAATGTCATGTATGAATCTTTATCTCATTTGTTTAGATAAGAAAAAATCTCCTTCAGGAGAAATGAAATACTTAACAATATTGTACGCCTAATCATGTAACAACGTTTCTTAATAATTGATTACTACTTTCAAACTACTAAGATGTAGAGTTTCTTATGCTGATCTTGGACTCGTTGTCTTGATCGTTAATCTATATAAGGCGCTGAAGATAAGGTTACAGTTATTAAGAATAGCTTCTAAGTAGTGGTGTGGTAGAAAATGTTTTTATTTAATGGCAACCTTTGGATTGTCTTAAACTCAATTATACTTTTAACCTAATATTTAGGCCTGTGCTAAATAACCAAAATGATTTAATATTAGGAGATAAGTTTAAAATTAAAAGTTTTGAATTTTAATAACGATCTTATATATTGGTTTAAATTTAAAAGCTCAAAAATTCAGTCTAACCTCATGTTCATGCATATTTTATGTTGGATTTTAAAGCTTGAACAAATTTTAGATTTCGAATTAAAAATGGGGAATTCTTAAGGTTTAGTGATTTGGTACCTAGGGCTTTTAATGATTTTGTATTTTGAATTTGGTTGAATATTTAACTTGGATAATTTGAAATTAAATCTGGTTCAGCAAGATTCTGCTGGACTGGGATATCGTCGTTCTAATCCATGATTACGTAGAACTTCGGTTGAGTGATATCTGCAAAACAAGTAAAGACTCTCTGGGGGTTGTGTCCCGGAAGGCCCCTCCAACGCTCAAGTCAGTATTGTGAGAGAATTTAGGTTTCGGTAAACAAAGAGACGACTAGGGTTTAGAGTTTGTACCTCAATCATGGGTGAATAATACCTTATATATGCTATAAGTTGCCATTAGGTTTAGGTCTTCACGTAAATCATTGCGTTTGCATGGGAGTCGATCTCTTACTACCGAGTTGTCAGCGCATGGGCTTGAAATTGGCCCCCCTAGGCCGAACCTTATTAGGCCGACCCGACCAAAATCTAGGCTTGAGATTGAATTTCACTTAGATGAATTAGGCTTTTATTTTATTCATTTACCATTAATTATTAAGACTATTTCATTTTTTTAATTATGATCTCTCTCTTCTTTTCTTTTCCTCATTTTGGCAATGCATTAAAATTTCACATATTAAGCATAAAGGGAAGAAAAAATGTATCACATATAAACCTAAAAATACAAAATTTGAATCCATTTGTTTATGCTCAATAGAAATTCATAAGAATCCATCAATACTAGGAAAAATATCATGTTGACTTCGAGAAAATCCTCACCTAAACCTAAAGACTTACATTTAGTCTCTAACCTAGAAAAGCCACCCAGTTTGAAAATGTATCATTTCATTTGTATATCTAACAAGTTAGAGTTACTATTATTCTTCCTCTAAAAGATACTTTGTTATTTTAAATTCATGTTCTTGGTTTTTCATAATTGAAGTTGTTTCTGTAGGAAAATTTTAAGATGTTGGAATAAACTTCTTAAGATTAAGAACTTTAGTTTTCTTTGGTAAGTATGATTGCTGGCTTCCCCTCTTGTTATTAGTCATGAATGTTGGCTTCTCCTCTTTTTATTAGTCATTATTATTTCCCTTTTAAATTATAATGAATATTTAGTTTACTAGTATTTATGCCTTTGTTAATATTTCACAATATTTTTAAATTTTGTGAATTTTTTTGAATGATTTAAGGTTCAATACAGTTTATTTCTTTATGTTTCGTCGTATTGATCTTTTAAGCTTTATTTTTTTATCTTTATTGCATCAGGTTATCAAGTATTTAGTTTCTAATACTTGGTTTTATGTGTCATCCACTAGTTCCTTATTTTTAATCTTTCATAATGATAAAAAATGTAAAGCTTTAGAGATTAATATTGTAGGTTTTTCATATTATTTATGTTCAAATTTTTATTCACTATTCTTTAGGTAATTTTTCATTGTTATTATATTTTATATTAGGTTTTACTCATATGCATATTTTCGTTATGATATTTATGTTAAATTTGATCATATTTGGTTTATGTATGGCATGTTACAAATTTTTATAGGTTTGGTATTAGGACTCATGATAAGATTTGGAAAGCTACACCAACTGCCTTTTAATTTATTTTATTATTTTAGTTTGGTTCTTAGGTCTTTAGAATTTTAATAACTGACACATATGTTCATCAAAATCCCTATTGTATACCAAAATGTCAACAAAATACAAAACAACAAACTTCTAGTGAATGCATGTGGTTTTATTTGTAAATAGTGATGATATTTTTTGTATGGAATTATAAGAGTTTCAAGTGTTAATGCTTATAGTGAAATTTCTTTGTAGTATGTAGCAGATATAAATACAAAACCATTGAACAAGTGTATTATATTAAATACAAAATTTTCTGTTTCGTAGGCCCTATTTTCTGTTAAAGAGCATCACTCATCCTTCTTCTTTGTAGTATGAGGTTGTCTGTCCATCCTTCTTCTCGATTCATATGATGTAACAATGTCACGTTCCACAGTGATTGTTTAAAATCAAACTTTGGAAATCAACACGTAGGCAATTAATGCAAACATAGTTATCTTGGTTTTGTTTGTTGTTGTTTGGAATATTATTAGAATAATTGATGGCTAGATATATGAATTACATAAGTATTTACATAAAGCCCATCTGTTGGCTATAGAAGAATGGCTCCAAAATTCTTAGCCATTAAAACAAAGTGAACCAACTCTATTCTTACAACAAAAATTAAAAAGCCAAACATTATTGGCCGCATCAAAAATAGAAGATGGATATTTTGAAATCATGAAGCAATTACTAAAATCACGATTGTCCACAACGAACTCAAAAAAACAATGAAGATTAAGAACTTGGGTTAGAAGATTCAGAAATTAATATAATCGACTTGTAAAGATGTGAACCTAAATATTTTGTAAAATGTGAGCCCAATTATTGTACTTTTATATAAGCCTAAAGGGATCGATTGAAAAAAAAAACAAAAATTATTTGAAAGGGAACCACATATGACTTCTACAAAGGAGACCAATTTGAAGGCGTGCAAAGACCAAAAAGGACACAATGGAGTTTATATAAGGAGGAAGCTCATAGCAAAAAAGGGGAGCTTCTTCTTCCAAGCTTTCTTCTCCAAGTTTTCTTAGTTCTTGCTCTTCCTAGATCTTGAACATCTCCCTTCCTTCTTTAAAGCCTTAGCCTAGTGCCTATATCCCCTTAAAGCTTTCTCAAAGACCCCCCCCCCCCCACCACCACCCTATTTAAGCTAAAGCCTTTGTACCAAAGCTTTCTTTTCCCTTATCTTCTTTTTCAAAACCCTTAAAGCTTTTATAATGCTTCACATGTTAAAAAAATATTTATTTGAGAGTTTAATGTGAGTTTATTTGCTTTTATTTACTTTAGTGCATAACTTGTAGTCGACTAGCTCTACCGCCTGTCAAGCTTTTATATTTGCATTAATATTTGATATTTGCATATTACATCTTATAGTAGTTAGCACTGCCGCCCTTCTAGGTGTGATATTATTTATTTCCTTTAATATTTGCATTATTATTGATGTTGAGTATTATAACCTATAATGGTCAGCTTTGTTACCCACCATGTTATGATATTCAATACTTGTTCTTATTTGCTTTAATTTACTTCATACTTAATATTTGCTTTTAATACTTTGTCCATATTAGATAGCTTAAATAGGCCTCACGGATCTACTTATAATATATCCAATTTGATCCTAGAAACCTGTTTGTAAAAATGAGCCTTTACTTTCTTTAAGTGAAACCTTTGATTATGTTTTAGGTGATATTCGTCGAAAAATTAAGGATTAACCTTAATTATCCTTAAATCCCTTCAAAGCTTTCTACTCTTTCCTTCTTAGTTAATCCTCAGGTACAATCCATTCGAGCAAAAATTGATTATTGTTCCTATCTAGTTAAGATTGTTTAGCTTCCCCCTAATTGGTATGAAAGCAAAGTGTCCCAGAGAGGGTAAAGATTTAGTATTGAATTTATCAATTTAGGATTATTAACTTTAGTTCACTAAGTGTAGGTGGTCTCAACAGTTGAGCCTAGGAAGAGGTGTGAAAATTAGTTGATTTAGCCTTTTTATAATTGAAGGAGTCAATATTTTAAAAACATATTTCTTTATGAGATTTAAATTTATCCTTAGTGCAACCACCTTTAGTATCAATAATATGATCACGAAAACAATGAGTTAATAATATTAAACTTTAAAAAATCTATAGATAACTAGGAGATTATTAAACTGAAAAAAAAAACCTATCTATAATCAAAGTTAATTTAAAAATTTTTAAAAATGGATTACGCCATTAAAACCAAATAATGTGACATTCCTTTGTCAAAAGCCTTTGAAACTATCCATTTATTGACCCAAAACTCCATAAACAAACACAAAGAAAAAGGTTTTAAATAAATCTATATAGGAGTAGTGCAAGTGGGAGTGAAGGCCCTTATAAATGAAAGATTAAACACTTCCATTCTTATGATTTTGAGATATACTAGGTTTTACGACTTTCAAGATTCCCTGTTAAGTTCAATAGGGTATAGTTTTTGCATCGCCCAATATCATTTGATTGCTATCCACATTTAATAATCTCTTAGAGACAAAAACATATTATATGTCGTATTTTTGCAAATCAAAACTAACAATTACAAAATGAACACAAGATCTATCCTTGTAGCTTTGATTTACAAAATCTATTATAAAGTCATGAACACTACATTTGCATTTAAAGCCCTAATCTATAGTTATAAAGGTAAAACATTGCTATTACAAAAAGATTTAACAAAATCTAACATTGTTGTCCCAAAATCTATAAAGTAGAAAGACATCAACCTGCCCGAGGAATGAATACTTGAGGGTGTAACAAATCTAAGTCCACAAGTGCCTTTGAGTTCAAACTCCAAAATCAAAGAAGTGAAACAATACCCATATGGCAACATAAAACTGTCTTTTGCTAGAAAATCTATAGGATAAAGATTTCACCTAGGAAAAGTCTATAGGATTCCATCTATGATCATTATCCCTAGTAAAGATTTACTTAGACATTCAATGTCCAACATCCCGTCTTCAAGGCTTCAAGGTGTAGATAACAACAAAAACATTCCACAACCTATTTACAAAAACAATGAGCCATAATCTCCTCTAACACCTCAACTTTCTCTTTAATAACCAAAAGTATGAAAATAAGTTGTATGTTTTATCAACAACAAATATCTGTATGATGATTTTTATTCTTTAGTAAACAAGGACAAAAATTATGGTTTTTCAATAATTTTTTAAAGCAATGAAAGCAAACTCAGGAAAAGTATTATGAGTTTGTCAGTAACTATAGAGTGCATATCTATTTCTTTAATTGGTTTGAAATGTATGCCTAGGAAAGAATTTCATCTATGATCATTGTCCCTAGTAAAGACTTAGGCATTCAATGTCTAACATCCCATCTTCAAGCCTTCAAGGAGTATATTACAACAAAAACATTCCACAACTTATTTACAAAAACAGTGAGCTATAATCTCCTCTAACATCTTAACTTTCTCTTCAATAACAGAAAATATGAATAATGAGTTGTATGTTTTAACAACATGAAATATTTGTATGATGATTTTTATTCCTTAGTAAACAAGGACAAAAATTATGGTTTTTCAATAACTTCTTAAACTAATGAAAGCAGAATCAAGAAAAGTGTTATGAGTTTGTCAGTAACTATAGAGTGCATATCTATTTCTTTAATTAGTTTGAAATGTAAGCCTAGGAAATACACTATATCTATGAAAAATAGCCCTAGTAAAGACTTAGACATTCAATGTCCAACATCCCATCTTCAAGCCTTCAAGGAGTATATTACAACAAAAACATTCCACAACCTATTTACAAAAACAATGAACCACAATGTAACATCCCACTTCCGCAGGACCCAAACTCGACAACGTGGGTAATATCTGAATCCGTGCCCTGCGAGGGTGGTGTGCTAAAGCACTCAATCATTCAGAAATTGATATAATTTTTTTTAACCACAAACACAATATATAGAAATTGAAACTCAAATTGGGCCCATATTCATTCATAAACATTTTCAAGTAACACAAAACCATCAACAAAATTTTCAATAGCCATTTGGTCCCTTTCACAAATACAAAACACTTGAGTCATTTCGGAATACAAATTTATATAAAAATTTGCGGATTAAACAATTCAATACAAAATAGAGAAATGCAATGCAGACGCGAACTGATCTCAACCTCTATCCTTTACTTGAATGCTGTAGGTATACTCTCGGTGGCCTAATGGGGTATTCTTCTGATCCTAAAAAATATTTGCAAATTTTGGGTGAGTTTTGTGAACTCAATGAGTAACCA
>JANKYE010000002.1:7771538-7788105 GCA_032467995.1 Erythroxylum dillonii | reverse complement strand
ACAGTGCTGGATGACAGGAATTTCATGTTTTGTCCTCTGTCCCCGGTGACGGGGACAGCAACCAAACGGGGGGTTAGAGTTGAGTCTGACTCCGTCCCTGCTTATTGGACATATGAAGAAGATATCAATATGGAGCTAAGTACGTCAAATTCCCAATATATATAGTCATATAAGACCTGCAAAATAAAGATAAAAGTACAAATATTACACTTACATTGAATTTGCACTACTAAAATAAATTAATATATATACTCACCTATTATGAGCAACAATAAACCTTACGAACAAGAATCTTAACCCAATGTACAAAAGATGTTTTAATTTTTTACAATAACAGACCTTCAACTCATTTACTATTTAACATTTACTAATATTAAATACCTATAACATACCTACAATTTGCTTATTAAAGAGTTGTATAATGACATTGTCAATGTTATAATCGAAACACTTACTTTCACATTAATGTATTAATAAAAATATTAACTAAGACTAGACTTAAAATTTGATGGCCTTGTTTGGTAATGGCTGATCAACTATTTTTTTTGGTGGATTAAAAAATATTTAGTTATTTGATCATATTAAATTGTTCATAATTATGTTTGACAATTAGCTAATTGAGTTGACGGATTGAATTCAATCCGTTGTTTTCCTTTAGCAATTCAGAAATTAAGGGATAAAAGGACTATCATAGTCAAAAGTTATTACAAATTACACGAGAGGAGATGAGAGAGATAGAGATAGAGATTGTTAAGCATAAATTATTCAAAAATTAAGCCAAGTTGGATTTTTTTAACAAATTTTATGCTTCAGTATCATTACTTTTAAAAATTATTCAATTTTTAATTAAGTAAAATAGGTATCATTGGATTTGATATTGTACAGTACAAAAATCGCTACTGAATTTTTTTATACGAACCAAATTTTTCTATAATGTTATATTCAAATATTGGGTTGGGCAAGAAAATTTCAAGTTGCATTCAATATAGTTACTAATACTTAGATTAAATTTTGTAATTAAAAAGAATTAAAGTATTAATTAAAAATATATTTTAATATTTAAAAAAATATTTCTACAAATAGTTATTATGTCTAAAAATTATTTTAATGTTAATTTTAATAGATAAAATTATTTAAAATTTTGTTTAGTTTTAGTTATAAAGTAAGACCAATTTTATTAAGGAATTACATTTTCATATAATTAAAAATATGTTTTATGTTCATTAACTACTACATTTTTTGAGTTTAGTTTCTAACATTAATTTAAATCATTATTTTTATTTTGAACATAGACAAATAGGTTTTAATTTATTTAATTTTGACTTATTAACTGAAACAAATTGAAACGTAAGCATAAATTCTTACGAGAATATTCAAAGAAATACAAAGATATAACACTCATATATTTATAATCCTTTTTTTTATTATGACCTCATAAGTTATTTTACATATAAACAACTAATAATAAATTGTTAATTTTACCAAACATCTTTAAATAAACAGTTGATATTATTTGCTAATTAAATCAACTATATTAATTTACTATCAGTTAACTGCTGATAGAATTAGCTAATAACCAATACAATATGTTGATTGCCAAACATGGTCGATCTCTCTAACTTCTTTTTGTCATTACAATTAGGGCAATCAATAAATGAAATCTTAAATATAAATATGAATCACAATATAAGTTAAAATAAAATAAAGTACAATCAATATATCATATATAGTAATAATAAAAATATTAATATTGTTTTACGGTTAAACATAACGATTTGTCTAAGTAAAACTTAGAATATATCCTTTCAGCTTTTGTTAAATTGTCTAAACAATTAAAAAATCTTTATTAAATCCATAAACAATACTTTTACATTCTTCCTATACCAAGATATATTAGGTACGTAAGCAACAAGATCTATATTTTATTTTAAATTGTGTTACAATATTATCATATGAATATATTAACATAAGATACCATATGCGAATAAATAAAAGATATCCAATAACTAAAATTTAAGAAAAATTTAAATCGCCTCCTAAAGGGCTTTTTTTACATGCTCTACAAAGTATATTCGCTAGCAAAAACAATATTCCACGAGTCCCCTCTCTTTGTATATTGAATTAAAATATATTCCAATATATAGCATGAATAATTTAAAGTCCCTTTGCTCACTTTCAACTTAAAGCTAAAATCTTAAAGTTGTCATTAGCCTATCTTCAACTTTGAACAATATGAAAATGTGAGTTGGAGTTGAATCCAAATAGCTACCTAGTGAATTATGCTGTAATCTCCAGATTCCTTCTTCTTATAGAAAGAAACAAATAAGTAAGTTCAATTTCACGATTATAATTTCCAACTTCAAGTGATGAAATTTTGATTGCAAAGTAATTATTCAGGCAAGCTAACAATTATCTGTGATGAAAATTGCACAACCTATTAGAACTCAATATATATTATATTAAAATCTTACTATTATTGAGAAACTGGGTTGAGATCCAATCCCGATCGTAGTGGAATAATCACGAAACTTTTTTGGTGACTTTTGATTTTTCAAAAACCAATATCATATTTAATTTTATAAAATGATTAACATAAACCATAATAAAACGAAATTTAATTTGCACCTTATTCTGACACTTTGATTTGTATCTTGTCGTATCCTTCAAAATGTTATCTAAATTGATCCGTCTCAACCACCATAGTTGCACAAGCGTCCGACGTCTAACGGTATCCACAGAACAAGCTGAGAGAACTCTATAACTTTTACAAAGAGAGTTAAGCAAGAAGTGTTAGCTCCATAGAGCTTAAGTCTATTTACAATAAGCTTTGGACGTTTTAATAATTTAATTGAAATTAAATTCTAATTTCAATTGAACTTTAATTAGAATTACAAATAATTCTAATTAAATACCAATTATGTCAATATAAGATTCAATATCTCATATTGATCCTTATTTATTAAATATCTCATATTTAATCATAAAGTTTTTCAAACTTTACAATCAAGTCCAACTTGATTAAATTAACTTTGCTCTCTTCAATCCATTCTATATGTGAGACCCATTGGGTTCCCAAATATGCTAGCAATGATTATACAATCTAATTTTAATTCATAATTTATCTTTAATTCTCTAATTAAATGTTTTATAATCATACATCAAGATTGGTGTCTAACAACGCATCATGACCACCCAAATATTTAGGAATGTCAAATTGGTTTTGACTAACCTTTTTCGTGCATAATTTTTTTATATAATTCAATCATTTCATCATACAATGTTCCGATTAGACATAGAGCATGGAATTATATCTGCTATAATTTGAGTCTAATCATATTAGTTCTCTGCCATTAATTATCGATTCAATTAATAACATTTGTAAACTATTTACAAAACATCGTTTTACCTTGGTCTGTGATAAAGTAGATCATAAGTAGTATTAAAACATAGCAATTTTTGTACAAGATAACTTTGATGACTTCAAGTCAAAGGATCACTTGTATAATCATTACAACGAGAATTTCGCTGACATACAAGTAATGTTCCAAATGGACTTTTCATATCGGGTCTGTTCAGTGAATTTGTTCTCTAGCAAGTACCCACACTTTTATTTAAGTATCTCTATATTTTAGCTTACGAGATCGACTACTTTTTTCATAAGGAAAAATAAAACGTGTGCTAGTCTTTTTACATTCTATTAATGTCCAATCTTAATAAAACAATAACTAAGAACATTTTAGGAATAATACATAAATGCAATATGAACTTTATAATTACAATCTTATTATAATTTCATTTGCGATGTATAATTATCCCATAAATTTTATCATATACATCTAAACATATACGAGATAAAAAATGCCTTTAAATAATTTGTTACCAAACTACAACTAAAGCGATTGACTGTAGGGTATAAACCAAGAACTACAACTTTTACTCCCATTACCCGGATTGCTCACAGTCCTAAAACCCAAACTTGAGGATACTCTTCTTTTCTAACTTCTGAGTAATCCACTTCTGTAAAATTCCTTTCTATTATACAAGTTTTCCCCCGTAAGAATTTATATTCCACACACAAATATCCCATCGATGTTTTCATGTTCCAAAATCAAAAGAATGTCATTTGTCTCGTCTAAATGATGATACAGATATACACATACGTACCTCTTCGAGAAGCCTACGGTCCTGAAACAATTTAAAAGCTTGGGAGGGTGTAGGAGAAATAAAGAGCCGAAAGCTTGGACAGATGCGGGAGAAATAAAAAAGAGAGAGTTTCAGTTAATGCGGAAGAAATAAAGAGGAGAGACATGAGTGAGCAAAGTAATAGAGTAGGGTTTTTGGAAATATATTTTTTAATTAATCATTTTAATTTTAAGTGAATAATTTTTTACATAAAAATTATAGTCCACATGTTATCTATGTCAAAAATGTATTAGCTAATGTTAACATTAATTATTTTATTATCACTTTTTAAAATTTAAACTATAATTATAAAATTTAACAAAGTTTGAGATTTTTCTTATAATTGAGACTAAATATTATTCACAAAAAATGTATATAAAAAAATAAATAATTTGTGATAAAAAAGTAAATATTAAAATATGTGATAATTAAAATATGTGAGTGAAATTAGTTTGATTCACTTATAAATACACATCCACCTTTTGTTTTATGCATCAAGAACAAATTTAGGCATTAAAGAGTAGACTTATGAAGATTCTAATCTCATAAATTACTAGACCATGTTTGATCTCACCCTGTTAAACACAGTTTGTCTTTCGCTTTTTGTTTTGGGGTCCTGAACAGGATAAGGAGAAGGAGGGTCCCTTATGGTTAGCGGGCGTGAGACCCTTCAACGGCTATGACAGAGACCTTCAAACGAACAAAAAGTAGTGATCTATATTCTATCCCTCCCACACATTAAATTGGTTTCTGCCATTAAAAAAAAAAAAACGTAAGGAGTGATTTGTACACGTGATTCACCAGTATAACTTGTTTTGTTGCAGATTCCTATATACAACCACACACATTGGTTGCTTATGAATATAATTGTAGGTAAAATTAACTTTTTAATTACCAAATTGATACTGACTAGCAATTACCTTAGTACGTGCCAACATAATTATCCTTGTCCTTTTACACTATATCCTTCAGAAGATTACATAAAAGAGTTAAAGGTTGGAAATTTCATATGGGTGTACTTCTTCACAAATTATGGCTTAAACCTAACCGGCACATGAGTGAACATTCGTAAATATATTTACGAGCATCAATATAGGAGAAAAAAAAAACTTAAGGAGTGAAAATGATCTTAATGCAATTCTGTGGTTAATTAGATCTTCTATTCATTTGATGTCGATAGGGATTGGCCAAGATCTAAAAGGAGGAGACGAGAAGATAACGATGAATTGTAGTTGATTGCCTGTGTGGTGTCGGATACCGGATAGTTTAACCGAAAAAAGGAAATAAAAGTATATCATAAATTTTTGGAAAAAAAAGAGATTTTATATTCAAACTTAAGTAATTTAAAAAATGATTAATTATAATAAAAATTTCGATCAATTTTATAATTATATCTAAAAGGGGGAAAAAAAAAAGTTGAATGCTGTTGGAACAATGGCACAGGTTTTGCGGCAGAAATGATTTGAAGCCCAACCCAATGGCATCGAGGGAGAGAACAATTCAGTAAAATGGCCACCAAGAGAATGTCAATTTAGGAAGTGCGGCAGATTAATGACACATGCCTTGAGATCAACATGGCTGGATAAACGACAAGTTCTGATATGACCGCCATACAAATTCATCCCATCCATAATATGCCAAACGCATGCATACATACATATATAGATACACAAAGATTGAGAGAGAAAGGAAGAGAAAGCATTTGACTTGATTAGGTGATGAGAGAGAAAATTCAATCCGATCGAATACAATTTTGACGTCCGCAAGGCCACAGTCTCTCCTCTCTCTCTCTCTCTCCAGCGAAGAACGAAGGAATAGGTGCACAAAACAGCGCCATACATGTACTACCCGATTCAAATAACTTGGAAGAAAAGAGAGGACAGATTTTGAAGACAAACACTGGAGTTTTCAACTCCTTTTGAGCTCTCAAATTTAATAAGGAGTTTTTGTTTATTGCGGGGAATCACTTCTTCTCTTTTTATTTGCGTTTAATATTGAGTTTGTCTTGGGTTTGGAGGAAATCTTGTTCTGGTTACTGTTGTCTCTATCACCACTGTTAATTTCTACTGTGGTAAGTTATGCTCTTCAAAGTTTGTAGTTTCTTTTTTCGTCTTGGGTTTCTGTTTTGGGATTTTTAAGCTTAGACCCTTTTTTGGACCTTTTCTCATTCATATCAAAACCCATTGGTTTTCTCCGCACTTTTCCTGAGCTTTAATTCGTCGATGCAGCTCGTTAGGGCTCGATCGACGTGGTTTTGTTTTTTCTGTTTTTAGCATTTTAGCCCTCTCGTTTTCTGTTACGAAGTGTAAGTTGTGTTCTAGACTTTTAGTTTGCTAAAGTTTACATTTTGACGAGTTTTTTGAAGACCATATTTATTGAGATTTTGTGATTTAAATTTTAGCTATTAGCTGGAGTAGATGAGCTCTTTCCCATGATAGCACTTGTTCAATTTTCCGTACCCTTTTACATGGTACGCCTTTTGGGGATGTTGGTTGGTTTTAACATTTGATTCAGTCTAGTGCTTTTATGATTCTTGATATGGTTTTTGGGTTGATAGAGTGAGCATGTGTAGTTTGTTTTAAGTTTGGTTTGGTAGTTGAAGTTTGATTTCTGAATTTTGCGGCCTTACACAAGGTCGACTTTAACGCGGATCTGAAACTCTGTATATCATGCAGGGATTTTACTCACAGATTGCTGGTTGTGCGAGGCTAGTGCGGCCCTAGAATGTTAAAGATCGAAAATTGTTCTTTGGGTTTGGCTTACTTTGGTGTGTGGCTTGTGTTTAGTAAAACGCAACATCATATTCTTGAACACGAAACTTTCTCGGCTCTGTTAGTGCAACATAAGGACTTTGGAGTCGACAATGTTGGACATGGAGTTGAAATATTGACCCGGTCCAATTTTACCTTTGTTCAGTAACTGTAGGTTGATTTAGTTTATGGTGTTTTAGGTAGTTTTAATTGTTAGGATAGTGTTTTTAGGTTGTGATAAGATGGTGCCCTCGGGGCCGCCTACACCAATTGGTAGTGCTCAGTCTGTTTCTACTCCTCTGTTGAGATCAAATTCAGGGATGTTAGGATCCCAAGGAGGTCCGTTGCCTTCACAAACAGCATTGTCGTCCTTATTGTCCCAACGTAATCAGTATAATAATATAAATATGCTTGGAAATGTGCCAAATGCTTCCTCCTTCATTAATCAATCTTTTGGGAATGGTGGCCCAAATCCAGGGCTTCCTGGTCCTGCCAGTAACCAGCGGGGAGGCATTGATGGTGGAGCTGAGTCTGACCCCCTTTCCAATGTTGGTAATGGAATGGGTTTCAATGGTTCTTCATCATCATTTGTACCTTCGAATATGGTGAATCCTGGTCCAGCTGGTCAAGTTCAGGGGCAGCAATTTTCAAATCCTTCTAGCAACCAGCTTGTACCAGATCAACAACAGGCTCAACAGCATGACCCTCAAGGTTTCCAGCACAGTCAACAATCAGTGCAACATTTCTCAGCTCCTCACAACGCACCGCAGCAACAACACCACTCCTTTCAACAAATTTGTGGAGGTTTAGGTGGCATTGGGCCGGTCAAAATGGAGCCTCAATTAAATAATGATCAACAACAGCAGCAGCTACAATCATTGAGGAATCATGGTCCCGTCAAGTTGGAACCACAACATCTCCAGGCTATGAGAAGTTTTGCACCGGTAAAATTAGAATCCCCACATTCAGACCAGTCATTGTTTCTACAGCAGCAGCAGCAGCAGCAGCAACAACAGCAACAGCAGCAGCAGCAGCAGCAGCAGTTACTCACCATGTCAAGGCAGTCTTCTCAGGCTGCTGCTGCGCAAATTAATTTATTGCATCAGCAAAGATTACTGCAGCTACATCAGCAACAGCAACAGCAACAACAATTCCTGAAGGCAGTGCCACAGCAACGGTCCCAATTACCACAGCAATTTCAGCAACAGAATTTATCCCTAAGAAATCCTGTGAAGCCTGTATATGAACCTGGGACGTGTGCTCGTCGCCTTACACATTACATGTATCAGCAACAACGAAGACCTGAAGTAAGATACTGTAACAGAGGTCTTTTATCATAGGTTGATTATGGATTTATTTGTTACAGTAATATGTTTACTTTCCATGTAGGACAACAATATTGAGTTTTGGAGGAAGTTTGTTGCCGAGTTCTTTGCTCAAAATGCAAAAAAGAAGTGGTGTGTTTCTATGTATGGAAGTGGGCGACAAACAACTGGTGTTTTCCCTCAGGTCTGTTTTTCACTAAATGTAGCAAACATTAATTAAGGCTGTTGTTTTATGTTTTCTTATATGTTGTGGATTTCTAATTAATACATTTGTTGGGTATAGAAAAGAAATAAATGTGCATTGCATGCCTTGTTAATGCTCCTTTTTTTGCTTTTATTGAAAGAAACCTTTAGATGGAACAAAATTAATTTGTTAACGAGCATAATTTCTGAACAGTTGAATAGCTTCTTAAATACGATGTCTTTGTTAACATAGCCTGGGATAACAAGCCTTGCATGCAAATTTTGCAGGATGTATGGCATTGTGAGATTTGCAACCGGAAGCCAGGCCGTGGTTTTGGTAAAATTTAGATATGTTCCTTTTGTGCTTCATTGTCCTGCAGTCTACAAATAGGACTTTGCATGGATTAGTTGATGTATCTCTTGTGTCCAACTACCATTTCTTTATATCTTATTTTGACTCATTGTTTCCCCAGAGGCAACTTACGAGGTTCTTCCTAGACTTTTTAAAATCAAGTATGAAAGTGGAACCTTGGAAGAACTTCTGTATGTTGATATGCCACGAGAGTATCAAAACACATCTGGACAAATTGTGCTGGACTATGCAAAAGCAATTCAGGAAAGTGTTTTTGAGCAACTTCGTGTCGTTCGTGATGGTCAATTACGGATAGTCTTCTCTCCAGACTTGAAGGTCACACATCAGTTGCCGTTTAGATGAGCTACTTCTGATTTCCTGATGTTTTACAGATGAACATGAACTCCTTTTGTGCTTGTGTTCTATTCTACAGATATGCTCTTGGGAATTCTGTGCTCGGCGACATGAAGAGCTTATACCTAGAAGATTGTTGATACCACAGGTGATTGGCAAGATATTAATGCCTTGGAGTTCTTCATTCCAACCTAATACTGAAGTTTTTAAAAATGGAACTTCCCTTAAGATTCTAATCAATATGGCCCAAAGGTTTGCTGGTTGATTCGCAATTTTTTTGTTATCGGTTGTTGGTTACATGTTTTTTAGTAAATACATGCTATCCTGGAGAGTTTTTTCTTTCCACCAATTTGCTTCATAGGATTAGATTTATTATCTTGAAATTTCAGCTGGCTGCAAGTAATGCCCTACTGGATTTTATCCTAAGATAATTTATGAGGTTTCAATATTTGGGTGCTTTATTTATTGCCTGTTGATGATATGATAATAGGTATGGATGTTTTTCAATGGGTTTTTGAACCTTTAGATTGTCACATCAAGGCTTTTCTCATATTTGTTATATGCTACCCACTTTTTTAATCTGCTAATGTTGGAAATGACCTAGAATTATTTTTAGTGTTAATAGGAATATTGTTATCTTTAACTTAAATATTTAAGGTGATCTGTATATGTTTATTTGCTCAAGTATCTCAGTTTTTGTTATTTTATTCACAAGCGGTGAGCATGGGTGGTTTGTTTTGGTTCAAAGTGTTTCTTTTCAAACCAAACCACTTAAGCCAGTTTATGCCATTCAGAAGCCCAAACCAAACCAGATCTAGAGACAAAAAGATCTGATTTGTTGTCAGTGTTTTCTTTTAAATTGTATAGTTGTTTTAAACGTTACGCTAAATTTTTAACCACTGGAACTTCAAAATGGATTTATTATCCCACTTTAAATATAAAAGAATACAAGATTGAAAATTTGTATATATTCGTTGAAACATATTCTACATTTAAGAAAATTAAATACACACACACACACACTAATGCGATACATACACTTCTTTTGGGGAATTAAATTATTCTTTTATCTATCAAGCCTTTCCATGTAAATATTATGTGGTAAAAAATATTAAGGAAGAGGTGTTTGAAGATATATATTTTTTTAATTGAAGGCTTAATCATTGAAGGTTCTTTCAAGTAATCTCTCCTAGAAAATCTCATATTTACAAAGTTCATCATAACTCTATATAGAAAATATCACATTGTTAAGTCTTAAAGTACTTATATTTTATCCAGCAGTTTGGTTTGGCAACCAAACTGTTGATTGATAATTTTCTTAAAAATCAGTACATAAAAATATCAGCTTTGTTGTTTTACTGGTGTGGTTACATTAAACTGGTCACGTAATTGCTTTGTGTAGTTGGAAGTGGGAGGTAATGATATAAAATCTTGGTGAACAAGACTTTTTATACGTGATTCCAGATCAAAGATATTTAATACCCTTTTATTTTCCTGCCAAATCATTTAATGGGTTTGATAGATTTTGTTTGTCAACATTAGAAATATTCCAAGTTTGGGGACAGCTAGTGCCAAATGTATAACATTGGCATAATAAATGACAGATAATTGATTACTATGATTATTGAGACTTGCTAAAAATGTGTCCCCGCAGGTGACTCAACTTAGTTCTGCTGCTACAAAGTACCAGGCTGCTACTCAGAATGCATCTTCTAATCAATCAGCGCCAGAATTGCAGAATAACTGTAACTTGTAAGACTATTATTAACAGAAAAAGAGCGTTTGGATCTTGTCACTCCTTATTTTCTGTCTGTGTTTTTGGCCTGGAAGAGAGGAAGGAGAGATGACATATTTCGATGATTTTCTTGATTTTACCTCTTATACATCTGCTGCTTAATCTACTATTCCAATACATTAGTGCACTGGCTGTTTCACATTTTTTGGAAGTTCTGAGAAGAGCTGGATTTTTGTCCTTTATTGAAGTGTTATTCTTCTGTAGGTTTGTTGTATCAGCTCGGCAACTGGCTAAAGCCTTGGAAATTCCATTGGTAAACGATTTGGGATATACAAAGAGATATATCCGGTGCCTTCAGGTGAATTTGTACTTCCTTGTCAGGCTAACTCGGCTTCATGGGTTTAATGTGTTTCTTACATGTCAAGTAGTTGCTGATATTTTCTTTCAAGCTTGGTGACAGTATATATACATTTGGGCATTTTTTTATTTTACTTTTCAGATATCTGTTTAATTGTTTGGTTTTGAGCCAGTTTTTTTTTTCCATTTTTTTTGACTTCTCTTGATGAGAGATGACCAATCGTATTCCAATCAATTTTCTTATTTGATTTTAAATTAATGTTGATTATGGAAAATATTGTTTGCCATTTGTTCTTCGGGGAAATACAGTGCTAATTCTTGATTGATTTGGTTTCTTGCTCGGGAAACTTCTTGTTACGTAGTTCCCAATATCCCATTCCTCTAGATATCTATATATAATAGTGGTGGATGTTTTAGGCGGGTCATAATTTGGCTTCAGGGGCCTGTTTGGTCAATTCGTTGCCATATATATCTGAATGTTCTCTAGACATTACTTATTTGTGCAACTTGTTATGAATTTTGAACAATAAGCTTATCCTGTGTAGAAAAATTCTTTGGAGATGAAACAATAGTCAATTTTGCTGATTGTTATACACTAGTATCTTTTATCACACTTCACATTTTCTAAAACTTCACTCGATATTTACTTTGGCTTGCCTACCTAGTTAGAGTCCTATTCAGTCATGTATTCTCCAGAATATAACTTTTACGCTTGTGATGTTTGAAATCCATATTTCCTTACAAAACCGTTTGCAATATTGTTTTAAATCTTTTAGTTGTACTTTTGATTTTTGAAAAGATTTGTTTTGAGCACCATAATGGTGTTTATCGTGTTCTCTAATTGATGTATTGCATAATTTTTCAATAGCTTCTTACCACATGATCAATGTTACAGATATCTGAAGTTGTAAACAGTATGAAAGACCTGATTGATTACAGCCGGGAAACAGGGACTGGTCCGATGGGTAAGTTAATGTTTTTAGTTGTTATCATTGTTCTTAGGTTATCAAGTTGCTCACTGACATGAACCCGTTTAGTTGTAATCAAAAGGAAATGATACTTGTAATTTCTTATCTTTTATACAATTTCTTTTCATATTATTCAAATAAAACTGCTTTCGCGACTATGTTATGGCTGTTTATTAACATGGTTAAATGCTATCCTTTCCTTTGGTTGATAAAATTTTGTGCTGAATTGATGTATTCAACTGTTTGTGGTCCTTTTTGTATGATAAGTCATTAGTGCAACTATGAGATTACCATACTATTGAAGCATAGCCCAATTTAGAATGTTTAGTTAAGGGTTTTACCTTGTTTGCCTTTTATTTGATATTAATATGACTGTTGGGCGTTCTGCTGCATTGGTTAAGGATATCAACAGCATTTCCGCCATGAGGTTCTAATGCTGGTGGAGTCCTTTAACGAAAAAGAAACAAGTTAGAAATATGGAGAAAGCCCTAATGCTATTGCTTGATTTATGTATTTCCATTATGATAAGTTCTTAATCATGGTCTCTATGTATTTCATTATTTTCAGAGAGTTTAGCCAAATTTCCTCGGAGGACAGCTACTTCTTCTGGATTTCTTGGTCAAGCGCAACAGGCTGAGGAACAGCAGCAACGACACCAACAACAAATAATGCCCCAGAACTCAAGCAGTGACCCAGCTATGCAAATTGCTGCTACGTCAAGTGCAAGTAACACCCTCAATCCTGCGTCTGCATCAACCTCTGCCGGCACTATTGTTGGGCTTCTCCATCAAAATTCAATGAATTCTAGGCAACAAACTTCTATAAATAACGCAAGCAGCCCATATGGTGGAAATTGTGTTCAGATTTCGTCCCCAGGTTCCTCAAGTACCATTCCACAGGCACAGTCTAATGCTTCTTTCCAATCACCAACTCCCTCCTCATCTAACAACCCCCCACAAACATCTCGTACGGCCTTAACATCTGCCAATCACATAAATTCAGCTAATTCACCAGCGAATATTCCCTTGCAACAGACTGCTCTTTCTGGTGAAACAGATCTCGGTGATTCGCAGAGCCCTGTTCAGAAATTGATACAGGAAATGATTATGTCCAACCAGCTTAACGGAACGGGGAGTATTGCAGGAGTTAGTTCCTTGGGGAATGATGTTAAAAATGTCAATGGTGTTATACCAACAAATACTCATGCAGTTCTCAATGGTGGGAATGGAACTGTCAATTCTGGCATGGGGAATGGTGGATTTGGCACAATGGGCGGTGGACTAGGCCAGTCGGCGATGGTGAATGGTATTAGAGCTGCAATGGCTAATAACTCTGTAATGAATGGACGAATGGGTATGGCATCAATGGTTCGAGAGCAAAGTATGAGTCACCAACAACAGGATATGGGGAACCAGCTGCTTAGTGGTTTAGGAGCTGTTAATGGATATAGCAATCTACAATTTGATTGGAAACCATCACCTTGAAGGCTATTATTGACACGAGTGAATGTTTTGGGCTGTCTGAGTGTAGCTGCTTCTGCAGCGTTCCGGGGGAGGAAATTATCCTGTGGTCCTATCCGTCCCTTAAGGTCTCACAGAGATCGAAATATAGTTTTCGGGGCTCCTCCCCCAGTTTCTGTACTAATTGGAGAGGAAAAAAAAAGAGTAACCATAAAAAGCATAGCGTTTCTCCCTTTTTTTGTTTTTATTTTTAATCAATTATATTTTAATTGGCTTTTATGAGTTGCTTCATTCCGTGCTGCATGTTCCTTTCATAAACGAACCAACACCCAACAAACATCCTCAGTCACCATTACAAGGGGGTTCTGTTAGTATTTGGGTTTTAAAATGGGTACTTCTTGAGTCATGCGATGATTTGGTGTCTGCTTAGTACGTCTTCTGTCATCTTTTCGCACACGGAGTGTTTATTCATGGCCAAGGCTCAAGGATGGTTCAAAGAACTCACCTTTTATATATATATGAGACGCCAAGTTAATTCTTGATTTTTTAATAAAAAATTCCGAAGATTCTCTTGATTTGTACACTATCACCTTTTTTTTTTAAAACTTAACAGACTTGTTAATTTTATATGGCTCAAATCTTTCTTATATGTATCATCGTTACAATTCACTTGTAATTGGAATTTTCTAAAACTAACATGGATTGCAATTTTTTTAATGTTAGTAGCAGCGAAACTTAACCTAGTAATGAAAAACTACTTGGGACTTGGGAGTAATCAAAACATTAATATACATCAAACTTATAAAATATTTGTTTCTGAGGGAAAATACAGGAATAATTAGCTCCTTTTCAACTCAAGCCTCTAGATATTTGTCTATGGCACCAGACAAAGTGGACTTGGGCACAGCGCCAATGACACTTTCTTTCCTTTCACCTTTATTGAAGAAAAGCACAGTTGGTATGCTCCTAATAGAATACTTAGTGGCTATGTTCGGACAATCATCTGTATTTACCTTGTAACATGAGATCTTCCCAGCGTACTCTTTTGCCAACTCCTCAACCACAGGAGCTATCATTCGACATGGCCCACACCATGGTGCCCAAAACTCCACCAGTACAGGGTTGTCGCTTTTTATCACAAGCTCGTCCCAGCTTGAGTCTGTTACCACTTGCACTGCAGGTATAGTATAGTTCTAAGAATAGTCTAAGACGAAAGGAAAGATGAGAAAAAGGGAGACTAGGAAAGTTAGAAATAAACCTTGGTCTAAAGCTCCACGGGCTTTGCAAACTATGCGAGATTTCTGGTATCTGCCTCTGAAAGGACCAAAGAATGAGGAGGAAGAAGAGAGGGATAGAATGGGTGTGTGAAGTATTCCTCTATTTGTTGGAATTGGAAAATGAGGTTTTTCCAAAGAAGCAAATGGATGATAAACACCGGCTCTAGTTGTATTGCAGACTGTAGTCATTTGGAAACAGTTCTTCATAGCCATTTTCTACTCAGTCTTTGCTTTGTCGCTGGTTGAGTGTATATACCACTACTACCCTACAATTTACCCTACAATTTAAGTGTGGTCACGGTATGGAGGAAGAATAATGATTGCAATGAAAGTTGAAAATGCAGCGACGTAACAAAGCATGAATAGATTAATTATGAATTTATGGTGAATGAGTTGATTGGAATATAGTAAAAAAATTAGAAATTTTTTTTTTGAGATGTTGGTTTTTGAAAATTGAAAATCTGAAAATTCTGGGAATGAATAATAGGAGAGAGTTGAATTTTCAATCCGAAACTTACACGAATTTTCATTGTATATATATATATATATATATATCAATTTCCCATTCGTTTTTATATCATTAATTTAGATACACAAGATAACCATTTTTTTCCGGTATCAGCTTTTCATTCTTAATCAATCAATCACGCCGTTTAGTTGTCTTATCCTAATTGTTTATTTTCAAAAACAATTCATTGACTCGGTATCTTTTTACTGTTTAAATTAACTCTGTAACGTAACACTTACATCATATAAAATCTAAAGAATCAAACCATTTTACCTATTATTTTCATGTTCATCACGTAAAATATCAAATTTTAGATTCTTCTAACTATATTGTGTAAATACGATAATTAACTTAATATAAGAAACACTTTTTTAAATTCAAGCTCCCATAAGGCTTGCAATTGCAGACTAACAATAACTGCTCTGCTTGAAGTGCCTGAACTAAAACTAGAATAAGAATCAGAACTAGAACTAGAACTAGAACTGCAACTTTTCTTGCTTGAACTACAACGAAAATTAGAGCTAGAACTATAACTCTTCTAGCCTATCGCAATTGAAGTTTGAACAGGAGTTTCAACTTCTGTATCAAATCCAGAAACGAAAAAGAAAAAAATAGTAAAAGCTAAAAGACAAGAAGGTTCTGTGTTAGTCAACAAGCAAATGAAATTACAAATAGGGATTAGGTAAAACCAAGAGAAAGCTTAAAGAGGATCGTAAATTTAAGAACGCGATTCTGGCTGAGAGTAGAGCGTTGAGGACTTTAAAAATGACAAAAATATATGGGCTAATTAGTCAATAATATTAAATATTAATTAATCTATTAATTCTATTAATTTTAAGTAAATTATAATTTATTATATTATAATTATCAAGAGTTAAATCAAAATTAACTAATTAGTCTTGCTTATTATTAAGCGAACGCCGAAGCTTATACAATGTGAAGCGCAGTTTGTTAGTTAATTTATTAAATTCTAAAGAACACAAATTTTTTTATTGAAGTTTAATATATTATGATGGACCCTAATTAGTAATATATATTTGTTATTATATCTATATGTATATATTATATACATATATGTAATAGGAATTATAATATTTACATAAATATATGAATTAA
>JANKYE010000002.1:7716724-7735437 GCA_032467995.1 Erythroxylum dillonii | reverse complement strand
TGTTGTTAATTAATTATTAATAATATTTTAATTAATGGTCTTTAAAATCTAATCAAGTGAAGAACAAAAAAGTGAGAAATAAAGTACAAAAGAGCAAAATACTATCTTAAGCTTCAATGTAATTAAATTCCTATACTTAAAACTTAAAAGAGTGAATTTAATTTATAAGAAAATAAATTTCAATTACATGTATAAATTGAGTTTATTTTATTTTTATATTTCCCGGCAGCTGAATTCAATTGCATACTTAATTCAGTTAATCTTGGGCAATTTGCCTCATTTTTGTTCTGCGTCTTGCCTTTGGTGGTCTCGTAAAGATGGAATCTTTAGAACCCTATGGCGAAACAATGGCGTCGAAGGACGGGGAAGCTAGCAACACTAGTAACAGAGCCAACGATTACTATGATATATACGGCCCTCAGGCACCTTCTCTCTTCCTTCTTCTTGCTATTATATTATGGAATCAGTATTTCAGTTTCTTTCCCAGCAAGTGATTAGGCATGTGTTTCCATTGGAATAATTAATTTTTCTATTTTTTTCTTCATTTCTAATCCTAATGTTAATTGCTTGTGGTTGTTCAAGAAGAAATGCCATGGCGATGCCTGTAAGTTCTAGTTAATCACGTGTTTTCTTCGATATTGTAGCTGTCTGCTAGTTAGTGAATAATTCATGTCGTTGGTCGCGTTAGATTAGTGAAAATTTTGTTTCTGAAGTGGGTGTAGCTCTAGTTAGATGTGTAACGTTGTTGAAGATATCCACAGCTGGACGGGGTTTTAGAGATTCCAGGAAGCTAAATCGTTAATATGAATACCTATTTGTTAATTGCAATACAGTTGAATATACTGCTTCTTTGTACCGGTTAATGACTTTAGCCTTGGCTTCAAAATGTGTTAAGCTTATGTGATCTAAGTAGCAGTGTATCACTGATAATTTGATATGAATGAAATATTAAGTTGTGCAGAAATGTCTACACAAGCAAGAGTACGTGTTTTTATGTCTGCCAACTAGGTTGTTTTCTTGAGTTTGGAAATAAGTTGCACTGCTTGTGGTAAATATGATTTTATTATGTAACTTTGTAGGCAAAGGCAGAAGTTATATTCAGGACGCCAGAAACTGGCTCTACTTTGAATATTCAGGTAGGTATTAATTTATTATCTTTTCTTTGTGTTATTTTCTCTAAGTTTTGGACAAGTGTAAACATTTAAACCGGAAAATTTATCATAAAACAGGACATTCAAGGCCTTGTAACATGGGTGCTTGCTGAAGGATTTAGCCCACCATGGGTATTTGTGAAGGTAAACAGGAATCTGTTTGACTCCTTTCAACCTTTGGTTTGCATACCTGTGCAAATGCATTTTAGAATAACTTTCGAGGGGGTTTTTAATAAGATTGTGTATTAGATGCATTGGCACATTAGTATCTCAGGAATAGCTAAAACAAAATTGTAACTCTTTCGTATGTATTTTAGCCATGCGTGATGCTAATTACTTGAATACCTGATTTAAAACTGGTGATAAGCCTGCTTATGTGAGAAGTTTGAAATGCCCTTATATGTTCTTTCCTCAGAACAATGGATATCCTGGAAATTATCAGACCAGAAAATTTTGTATGTGAATCTGTTTACGGTTTCATTCTTGAATTGTTACTGCCTTTTCTAGAGGATAGGATTTTAGGAGCTCAATTTTGTTTATTTGGTTCCATCCTCAACGAAAATGTTGTCTAATCTTGCTTTTGCACCTATCACAATGAATATATGAGTTCAATTTAATGGTCTCACATACTTGCTGAACATTTGCATTTTACAGAACAAGCCTCTGATTCCGAAAGTGGTTATGTTATATGTGCCTGGTCTGGATGCAGCCTTATACTTATCACAGACTAGGTTACTTTCTAGCTTTAAAGAATGCTGTGGTAATCCCAAGGGGCTGTTAGCTTTGAGGTTGGTATGATGCTTCCTTCTTTTACTGTCCCTTCATGGTTTTGTATCATAGATAGCAAAGGATAAGCTGATAGCTCTTAGTGCTTGTACTATGCTAGTTGTGCATCAGATGGAATGCAGATATTAGACACACTCTTAACGTGCAAAGTGAAAAGAAAGAGAAATGAAGTTGATTCAGTATTAGGGAACCGAATCCAGCCATCTGAAGGAGGTTTTTGACCTGTTTAGACAATGCATCTGAAGATTTTTTTTTTTAATTAGCCAGTTACAATTTGTGTCAAAGTAACAAAGCTGTGCATTTTTATGCAGGAAAGATTTCTGGTGCTGGAGATTCTTTGCCAGTAGAATTGAAAAACCTACCTTTTCCTCTTATATATTACACACTTACAGCTAAACAGTTGGAAGACAATGGATATTGTATCAACCATCCAGGTGATATGGATTGGTTATGTCTCTGCTTTATTAGTTTGGTTGCTCAGCAAATTATCTATAGGTTTTTTGTTGGTGGTAGCCCAACTCTTTAATTGATGTGATGCAGATTTTTGTTCCACTCTTCCTGCACCTTCAGGTTCCCCTCCATATGAAATACTGGCACTTGATTGTGAGATGGTAAGTTGCCCGTGTGGTTTGAAAATTAGAAACCGTTCTTCTTACTAAAATAATCAGTAACGGGTTCCAAGATTCTTAACTTCTTTGAAAGCTGAAGAGTGAAAATTTGCTTTACAGCTTTTGCAGGCATAATAATTTGCTGATTCTTTGTTGCTTTTCAGATCTCTCTCAGTTCATATAAAGCTGCAAGATGATTTTATGTTTTAGCTTATCATCCGTTTGTTGACCATTGTTCCTAGATTTTGAATAACTTGCCTTTCCTCACTTACTAGTCATCTAATTTCTAGTTATTCGCACTTACGCACTATTAGGTTATCGCTTGTTCAAATGTCTGTTTTAAATGCACCAAAATCCTCTAAAAGTTATTGAGCTACATCACATATGCATGTAATTATAAGAAGAGATGGATTACAATTGATACTTTGTTTGTACCATATCAAGTAATAAAAGAAAGAAAAGAGCTAAAGAAAAAGCAAGTTATTATTATTAAGTGCACAATCTATGAAATGAGGAAGGGGAATTTCATCCTTTTTTTCCTTCCAGAATGCACATATGATTTGAATATGGCATGGAGTGATGGTAAACCAAATCTAAAAAGTAAAGTTGTTCAGTTGATGAAAGTTATCTCGTTATGGGTGTGAATGTTTGCTAAAGTTGAGAAGCTAATAAGATGCTTTTGTTGATACTAGGAGGTAACTTTTGCTAGTATGAAAGTTGAGAATACTAAATCTATTATTAGGTAATCAATTTTTTTTTTTTTTTTTACAAATGATTAACATTAGAAAGCTTTATTGATGCAAAATAGCTTAAAAATTTATAAACGAAATAAAAGAGAGAAATTAGTCAACTACAAGTTTTAATTTAGTGGAAAGAAAAATAAGAATTGGAGTGACAGCAAGGGCAATAAGGGCTCAATATTTACTTTATGCTAAGTTTTCCTTATTAGATAGGGAATAATAATAAGTTAGGTATATTGGCTTAATTTGTTTAGGACTTAAACTTATTTAAGAATAAAGAATCCTTATTAGAATAGGATTTTCCCACTATAATAAGAATTCTAAGAACTTCTATAAATACGAGTATAATCAACTCTTCATGAATAAGATATCCTGAAAATTTTTTCCTATAAACTTGAGTTTTCAAATAAAGGTATGATGCTTTATTCCTAAGAGTGATTCTTAGACCCTAAGAGTGTTTTCTAGTTTTCTACCGTCCATTGTTTGTATTCATCACAAAATTCTATCAATTTTAACTTGAATTTTCAATAACTAAAACCCTAAATTTCTGCTATATTAAACCCTAAAATTCTAGCCTAAATTTACATCATCAACCCTAAAATTCTAGCTAATCCAAACTTGAAATTCCAATAACCTAAGCTGAAATTCATTCTTGAAATCTGATATTCCAGCCGCCTAACAACACTCAACAACTCATTTGCCCTAGTTTTTGTGAATTTTAGCTATTAGTTGATATTTCATATATTTTTTCTATATCAATTTAGTATCAAAGCTTTGGTTCACAATGGCAACACAGAGTGGAAGAGTGTACAGAAGAATACTCAACGACCAATAGTGAGATGAAATATTTTTGAGAATTATGTAAAGGGACCTTAATGACCCTTAATAATTAGTACAGAAAACAACACTGGACAACAAACTATACTTGATGTTGAGGGTGGAGAAAGCGAAATTCAAGATGAATAGGTTGAAACTAATCAATAGCAAGTGAAGTTAGGAAATCAATGCCTAACAAGAGATTTAAGACAAAGAAACCAACCAACAACATTTAGAGAGCACATGGAGACTTTATAGGCTATGATAAAGTTGAACCACATAATGTACTTGAGGATATTACCAAGAAAGTTCGTGTTGAAGCTCTCGATTTTGAAGGAAAGATGAATCCATACCTGATCTTGGACTGGACAACAACTATAGAGGACTTCTTTGACTAGTACAACATGTCATAAGATCAAAAGTCTGATTTGCAAAGATGAAGCTACTTTGACATGCTAAAATCTGATGGAGATCAACAAAGGATAGACTTCGAAAAATAGACCAGCCTCCAATTGTTGATTAGGAAAAGATGAAGCTAAAGTTATTGGAAAAATATTTACCATTTGATTATCAAGATGTCCAAGATCAACGCACAGTACTCAGACAAGGGATTATGTCTATAATAGAGGACACAGAAATATTTGATGAACTTTCTATCTAATATGAAGGAATGAAGTCTGAACGACAACTTATATCTAACTATAAAAACGATTTAAGGGCAGAAACTCATAAGGAGTTGACAATATAAAGGATTTACAGCCTTGAAGATGCATATCACTTGGTTTTAAAAATGAAACGATACTTAGGATAATAAGTAACTAAAAAAGTTCAAAGAAGCTAGGAGTTCGATATTAAGAGAACTATGACGGTTCCAAATTTTAGGCCAACACTTGATGTATCAAAATTTACATCACAGAACAACTACAAAACTTCTTAAGGAGTTGAACCTAAAGGCAAAGATATAGTTAAGACAGGCAAAGATATAGTTAAGACTGGGACAAAAGGAGACAATAGTGGCAAGAAATGATTTTGATGTAATGGGAGAGGCCATTTTGCTTATTAATGCACTAATAGAGGTTTGCACATGATGGAAGAAGAAAAGATGAAGAATATGATGAATATGTGCATGAACATGAAGCTGGAGAGGAGTTGGAAGGAGACTCTAATGGTGAACAAGTTGGTCCTACAAATCTTAAAGTTGTGAGATGCATATTTATGACCCCTAAGGCAAAAAAACAAGAAGAATGGCTTCGTATTGAGATTTTCTTTACTCAATTTAGATGTGAAGATAAAAATACATAAGTTTATCATTGATGAAGGAGTATAATCATGGTATTATAGAACATGGTGAAGCAATTAAATTCCTTTTAGAAAAACATCAACATCCCAACAGAGATGCTTAGGTGGATGATAGCACTATACTGGTTGCTCGAAGGTGTTTGGTCTCTTTCAAATTAGGAGAAGACTATTTTATATGATGTTGAATTCTATCACATTTTACTTGGTAGACTTTGACTTTATGATTGTGATGTGCAGTATTTTAGAAAAGCTAATACCTGTTAGTCTATGTTTCGTGGAAAGAACATAATTTTGAATCCTATGAAGGTAGACAAGGTGGACAAAAAAAGGTAATAAGGCAGTCATAAATGCCAAGCAAAAGCCTCTTAATTTCCTTAAGGAGAGAGAATTTGAAGTTGTTAGTAAAGAGAAAGGAATTATGTTTGCAATGGTAATGTTGGAGTAATAGAAACAATACATGAAGCACCTCTTACATTACTAAAAGAAGTGGGTGAATCATTGGTTGATTTTTTAGACCTTACACTGAATGATTTATAAGGTGAATTACCTCATTTGCAAAATATTCAATATGCTATCAACTTGGTTCCTAGACCTGCTTTATCAAATCTTCTAGCCTATTGCTTAGATTCTATTGAGACTGAAGAGTTAAAGAGACAAGTAGAGGAGATGTTAAAAAAATAATTTATTTAAGAAAGTCTTAGTCCGTTCTCGCTTTGTTGACTCCTTTAAAAGATGGAAGTTGGCAAATGTGGGGTGATAAACAAGATCACAATGAGGTTACGTTTCCGATATCCTCGCCTTAATGACATGTTAGCCATGTTGATTTGAGCTACTATGTTTACCAAGATAGACTTACGAAGTGGGTATCATCAAAATCCAAATTAGAATCAGATTTGGAGATGAATGGAAAACAACTTTCAAGAATGAAGAGTGACCTTAATGAACGGTTGTTGACGCGATTTGGACTCACAAATGCACCTAGCATTTTTATGAGAGTGATGAATCAAGTGTTTCGACTACTTATGGGTAGATTTTTGGAGGTTATTTTGATGATATATTAATATATAGCAAGACTAAAGAAGATTACCTATTACATCTACAACAAATCTTGAGAGTTTTGAAGTAAGAGAAACTTTGTATCAATTTGAAGATTTGTTCTTTCATGCAACCAAATGTTGTATTTTTGGGTTTTATCGTATCTTAATGAGGAGTAGACATGGATCTTGAGAAGATTAAAGCCATCCGTGATTAACCTATTTCAAAAGATATGCATGAGACATAAGAGTTTCCATGACCTAGCAATATTCTACAGGCTGTTCATTCATAATTTCAGCATCATAGTTGCACCCATTATGGATTGTATAAAGAAAGGGCAGTTTAATTGGTCAAAGTTGGCAGCTATAGTCTTTGAAGAAACTAAGAAAAAGATGACATAATTTCTTGTTTTATAGCTTTCCAATTTTTCTAAGGTATTTGAAGTTGCTTGTGATGTATCTCATGCGGGAATTGGGGCATACTTAGCCAAGGACACCCAAATGCTTACTTTTGTGAGAAGTCAAGTGAAGAGAAGCAACGATATTCAATCTATGATAAGGAATTTTACGCATTGGTATATTCTCTCTACAATTGAAGTCATTATCTCTTGTACAAGGAGTTCATTCTATTCGGATCATGAATCTCTTAAACATTTGAACTCCAAGAAGAACTTGAACAAAAGTCACACATTATGGAGATAATTTTTGGAGCAATTTAACTTTGTTATTAAACATCAAGCTGGATTTAAGAAGAAGGCATCGAATGCTTTTAGTAGAAAGAATTATTTTCTTAACACTTTGGTAGTAAAAGTTGTGGGGTTTGTAAAACTAAAAAGAGAATATGTTTTACATTGAGATTTTAGAATAATTTATTCAGAAATTGCAGCTAGACAAAGAGACAACCACTTTCCTTTTGTGATTCATGATGACTACCTTTTTAGATCAAAACAATATGCCTATCCAATCCTTCTATAAGGGTGTATGTAATTTGGAAATTGCATAAAGGAGGGGCAACATGTCATTTTGAAAGAGACAAAACTTATCTTCAAGGCCAGATGTATCTAACGTCATACGATAATGTCGAATATTTCAATTAGCTAAAGGAAAGAAACAAAATTGTGGATTATATACACAGTTGCTCGTGCCTTGTGAATTATAGCAGGATATAAGAAAGGATTTTTGTCTTGGGATTTCCTAAATCTACAAGAGATTATGATTTCATTTTTGTGGTGGTGGATAGGTTTTCAAAGGTTAGTCATTTTATTCCAAGTTTTGAGACTTATGATGTTGCGCATGTTGCTAAACTCTTTTTAAAAGCGGTTATATGTTTTCATTAATTACCTTTAATCATCATTTCTAATCGTGACGTGAAGCTTATCAATTAGTTTTGGAGAACCCTGTTAGAGTATCCCATATTGACTAAATATGAAAATGTTAAAGGGTTTATAAGTGGTAAGGGTCAACTATCCAAATGACTAGTTCTAGTCATTTTGACAATGGTTGACCGAAGCCCAATTCTTGTTAGTGGACTCTACACTCTGCCCGTATTAAAAATTCTAATATGGTATCAGAGTAGGTTTGGTTCGGATTATTAATTTTTCGATTGTCCAGTCTTAGCGGTCTAGTCCGGTTAGCATTGCGTTTATTTCAAGTGACAACTGGATGTTCAGTCCCAGTTGCACTTGAAGGGGAGCGTTAGAGTATCCCATATTAACTAAACATGAAAATGTTAAAGGATTTATAAGTGATAAGGGCTAACTATTCAAATGACTAGTTCTAGTCATTTTGACAATGGTTGATCCAAGCTCAATTTTTGTTAGTGGACTCTACACTTTGCCCATATTAAAAATTCTAATAAACCCTATAGAAAACATTGAACACTAAGCTTCAATTATTCAAGTTCTTTTCATCACAAAATTGATTGACAGATTGAGGTGGTGAACAGAAACTTTGGAGACATGTTAAGATTTTTGGTTGGAGACAATTTCTTCTTATAATATAATTTCTATACAACACTTCTCTAAATAAGTCAACTAGGAAGAGTTCTTTTGAGATAGTTTGGGGAGTTTAACTAAGAAAGCCTATTAATCTGGTTCCTTTACCACAAACATCATGAATTAGTGTTAAAGTTGAAGGTTTTGCACAACACATGAGGGATATCTTTGATGAGGTACAAAAAAAGATGACAACCAACAACTTGACTTACAAAGAACATGCTAATCAATATCGTAGCTTGGTGGAATTCAACGAAAGGGATATGTTGATAGTAAGAATTCGTATATAGCATTTTCCCAAAAAAAAAAAAGAAACTTCATTCACAAAATATTAGACCTTATAAGATCCTCAAGAAGGTAAGTGTTAATGTTTATGTTTTGAAATTACTGATTGATATGGAAATTAGTCCTATCTTTAATACTTATCATGGAAATGATGATACGTCATCTCGTATTATAGCTATGAGAAATCCAACCATTCCTCATCTTAAAGAGGAGATAGAGGATATTCTTGATGAACAAGTTGTAGCCACAAGAACTGTTGGGTATCGCCTTTTTTTGTCAAGTGGAAAGGGAGATTAATTTCTCATAGCACGTGAATTTTAAAGCTGAATTTCAGAAGTTGAATTCAAACTTATGTGAGCAGCATTTGTCACATTCTACATCGATGACGACTTAAGATAAGTGGGGCATAATTGATGCAAAAAAGTGTAGAGTTTATAATAAAATAAAAGAGAAGAAATTAGTCAACCACAGACATTAATTTGGTAGAACGAAGATTGAGAATTGAAGTGACATCAAAGCAATAAAGGCTGAAAAATGGCTGAATATTACTTTATGCTGAGTTTTCCTTATTAGATAGGGAATAAAAATAAGTTAGATATATTGTTCTAATTTGTTTAAGACTTTTAAGTTTATTTAAAAATAAAGAATCCTTATTAGAATAGGATTTTTGATATTTTAATTAAGAATATTTTCTTACTAGAATAAGGATTTTAAGAGTTTCTCTAAATATGTGTATAATTAACCCTTCAAGAATAAAATATGCTGAATTGTTTTTGTAAATTTGATTTTTCAATTAAAAGGTGTGATTCTTTCTTTTAAGAGTGATTCTGACACCCTAGGAGTGATTCCTAGTTTCCTACCCTCTATTGTTTGTGTTACTCACTATACTTCTGACATCCTAGGAGTGATCCCTAGTTTCCTACTCTCTATTGTTTGTGTTACTCACTATACGCCAACAATTTTAACTTGATTTTTCGGCAACCAAAACTCTAAATTCTAGCAATATAAACTCTAAAATTGTAGCCAAAATTTCTATCAATCAATGCTAACATTCCAGCAATTAGTTGATATTTCTTCTATTTATCCTACATCATTTAGTTCTTGGAAAATGTTAATGCATCACTGTGTTGATTTGTTGCATTTGCTTTATCTTTGTGATTCAGTGTATCACAAGTGATGGGTTCGAGCTAACAAGAATAACCATCGTTGATATTAAAGGACAGGTATGTTCTACTGAATTTCTGATGTTCAAATTTTTTATCCTAATATCAGGATTTTTGCAGTAAAACTTACCCAGAGTCCTTTATTTAGTGCTGTTCAGTGTGTTCCATGTCTAGGCGCAAACCATGTGAAATTCTACCATTACATTTTTTAGCACACACAAAGCTGTGATCTGCAGTTTATAAAGACAAGTGACAACTTTTATTCAGATAGGGTTGGTAGTTTTATGTGGTAAAATGCTGCAGATTTGTAATCATCATGGGTAAATGTTATTTCCTTTAGTTTTTCTTTTCTTTTCGTTTTCTCCTCTTTGGGGAGGAGTGGTTCCAGGGTGGTAAGAGAGAGAGAGAGAGAGAGAGAGATTGATTTATGAACTTTTGCTGTGTCCTGAATTTGGTTCTTCAAATATCTGTGCTTGGCAATTTAATTTAGATAATTTTAGATCATGTGATGTTTTATGGATTATTTATCATATTGGGGTTAAGCCTGTTAAATGTGGAGTCCTCAGTTCTTTACTAGTCTTCCCTTTTTTACTTCTTTTCCCAGTCATTGTTGCGGGGCCAATACCTGTGAAGTACGCATATACCCGTGAAGTATGCATAATATATTTAACACTGAGCTGACTTGCAGGTACTGCTGGATAAATTGGTGAAACCATCAAACAAGATTGTTGATTATAATACCAGGTAGGCTTTGCTATAAATGTTTCTCAATGCTTAAAGCTTAAAGCTCATTTGGATCGACTCTTTATCAGCATTAAACACTGGATTAATGCTGGATATTTATTTTCTTTCAGAGATTAAATACTGAAAATTCTTAATTATTAACTAATACAATTGGGAATATTCTAACGATTCAAAGTGATATCCTGTGTTTATGTGATTGATGGACAAAGAAAGGAGCTATAATTCCGTGTGACAAACTTGATTGTTTAACTCTGTGTGCTTATATCTACCTTTTTCTCCTCCTTTGCTTCAACGGCAAGTGTAGAGTGAGCTATCATTGTTCGGTCAACAAAATATCCCACTAGGATCTCTCTCTATCAAAATATTCTAATTTATCAAAAACTAATGTTGCAGGTTTAGCGGCATAACATGTGGGATGCTGGAAGGGGTCACAACAAGTCTTAAAGATGTTCAGGTTCACTGCTTTTCTTCTTATGCTTCATATAGTCACCCACCATGGTGTGAACCAGATTTTTTTCTTTGAATTTCTCCGATATTATTTTTGGTTATCATGTCTGCATCAGACTTTCAGCATTACTTTTATTTTTATTTTTTCGTCATAAGATATTATTTCTAACATTTCATGCTCACACTTTTTATCTAGGAAGATTTCCTTAAACTTGTTTACAAAGAGACCATCCTGGTTGGCCATTCCTTGGAGAACGACTTGTTAGCTCTAAAGATCTCTCATATGTTAGTGATTGATACTGCATTGTTGTACAAGCACCCGCGGGCTGGATCTTATAAAACTGCTCTTCGAGTTCTTGCTAAAAGATTTCTTTCTAGAGAGATACAACAGTCAGGGGTTGGACATGACAGTATTGAAGATGCAAGAGCTACCATGGAACTGGCACTTTTAAAGATCAGAAATGGCACGTGAAGCTTTTCAACATGTTGCCTACTTTGAATTTTGAATTATGTGTGATGTATGATTATGCTCTTAATTCCTCCATGTATCTTGCTCTTGTTTCAGGACCAGATTTTGGTTCCCCTCCATCATTTGTACGGAGAAAACTCCTTACAGTGTTGAGTGAGAGTGGTAAAACCTCCTCTTTCATTGATGATATATCCATTATAAAGAGGTATTCTTCTGAGTCATCCCATGTATTTCCTGTGTCTTCGGATGATGAAGCACTTTTAAAGGCTATGAAAGAGGTACTTCAAACATTTTACAGTAGATGACGCTGTTGTTTAATCTTACTTTGACTAAATCCTTATGTTTTTTATCACTCTAGGTGAAGAATGGTCGGGTACATTTTATCTGGACACACTTCTCAGAGTTGAATATCTACTTCAAGAAACAAGCAGAGGATGAGCAGAAATTCAATCAAAAACTTGCAGAGATGATATCGTTGTTTACATGCCAAAAGAAGTCCATTAATAGAGAACTCATGAAGTGCATCGTTACATCTGAGCTAAAGAATATATTAACACGCTTGGATGATAGGGTCCGTCGTCTTCACTCTGCATTACCAAGTAACACCATGCTCATAATTTGCACTGGACATGGAGATACTGCAATTGTTCATAGGTGCGAATCTGTTTTAACTCATGAGTATCCATTTTATGCCCTGTAGTTTGAATATATTAAATTGAAAACCAATCAATTAATAAAAGGAAGTCAAATGCCTAATTATTATCAAATTCTGATTGGAGTGCATGTTGTAGTATTTGTCATGTTTAAGGTTTTGTCTTGAAATGTTTTAATATCCATGACAACTTTTTCGTCTATGTACATGGCTGAAGATTGAGGAAACTGCTAGCAGAGCAGAAAGAAGTTGCGATATGCCGTGACCATATTGTAAAGGTCTTGGAAGAGCTCCAGGCCCAGGCCGAAGTAGCTTTATGTTTTGTAGGTGTAAAGAACTGAGTGGACGTTATACAAACTTGCGGCTCTTTTCTTGACCCCGTAAGATGTTCCAGACTGATTTAGTGTTAGTATTTATCTAATTGGTGGAAAATTTTCGTTTTTTAATCATTGTAAAGTGCACTGTAGATCAAGTGACAGCTAACTGTTTAGTTGTACCAGTTCTTTGAAGAAAGGAACAGTAGGATCTTTCTTGGAGCTTCAATGACGTCTACTGTTAGATTGATTAGTTTCAGTAGAATTGCTATAGCATTACACTCAGCTTTGTTTTTGCAGTTTGATACCATGTAGGAGTATTGTGACTCGGCATATTGTTTCATAATAGAAAAAAGAAGTAAACTTTCTTCCTTTTTTTTTTTTTTTTTTTGTTACGCTTGTGCTATGGGCGAAGGATCAAAATGTTCTTTGAATGTTGATTTTTACACGATAAATCATGAATAGGTTACTCTTCTATCTCCCTATCAACTCTGAGGTCAATTTTCCCTTTCTTTATAGGATACAAAGGGATGGCTTTGCCCAAACTTCCTGGTACAGCTCTTAAGCAGCAATTTGCGATTTCTGATGAGAGAAAATGTGAACAAGGATATGGGATCTTTAACTTAATCTGGGTACACTTGCTAAGCATGGCTCGAGGCTAGCTAAATTCCCTAAACATTTATTCAGTTGGATTTCCATGACCACTATTCCAAGCAACTCAATCTAATAGGGATTTTAATTTTTTTCCGTTTCGTTTTGAACTTGGTAGAGCAAGACAGTTAAATGTCCTGTCCCATTGGGCTACAAGGGCCATTGGTAATGGAAGATTGATGCAGGCCTTTTGCCATGTAACTTCAAATTTTACAATCTTCATACCACAGATGAAACAAAGAACTGAAAACAAAGCCGTAATTCAACAATGTCAGACAGTTAATAGCTCATGCAAACTTATGTATAACACTAGGAAGTCATTATTCTTAACTAATAGAACCATACATCAGCGTGCATCTACATATACCAAATGAAGTAGGTAAAGCAACTAAACAGCGTTTAAGTTACCCAAAACACTAGAAATGCCACTAGCCAAAAGGTTACCTCTTTATCTCCATGCTGAAGCAACAATCAAACTCTTGTCTTCCCACCCAAAAAGAAGTGCACCCATTTCTTCCTTCAAAGTGTATCGGTTACAGTACTCTCTTATGAGTTTTCTAATCATATCAATCACATTAGGGCCCATGGAACATGATGTAAAGCCAGCCATCATCATCCTTGCTCTCCATTTCCCTGCAACTTCATAACGCTCTATCCTTTCTTCCCCCTCACAAGCTACAATGTTTACTATGTCTCGTGCCAAGCATTGCCTTTCAACATTGATCCTATCCTGACTCTCTCTGGGGAGGGTTGCATCAAGGGACTCAAATACAGCAGAATAATAATTGTAAGCTTCAACAAACCTTGGAAGAAACGGAGTGGTGTTTGTGTTAACATCTTGTTCAACAACAGTAACAAGTTTTGGATTCAGACTCTTAACCATTCGGAGGAGCTGGTCTCGCTCATTTATCATTGAAACACTCTCATCAGGCATGTGATGAAGTTGGAAAGCAAAATTTACTATGATTGCCTCCCCGGGCTTGCATTCCAGCATTGATGGGCTGACAAGTGAAGTCTTTGAGGCCACTGGATGAAACTCAAATGGCACCTTCAGAGCTTCTGCTAGCTTCTCAAGCCTTTGACCTATGATCTTTAGGCCCCCCACATGACGTTGAACTGACTCGGGGTCATCAACCCCAGTTAACCTCAAATAAGGTAGCTTACCAGGATGGTTAGCGAGTGTTTGTATCAGTGTTATGTATTGACTTCCTTGGTTTATGTCAAAATCTATAATATGAACTCTCTTTTCACCTTTAAATGCCTCGAGAATGGCACCATTTGCTGACATAAATCCAAATTTGAAACAAGGGCAAACTTCAAATAGAATCTGCATGGCTGCAAGCCTATCAGAAGAAGGGGGCTCCTTGCATTTCAGAGCTTTGTAGAGATATTTTCCTGAGAAGGCCATGCGTGCTGCAAGACCTTCCACCATGTAGGCTGCAATCCTCTGAGGAGGATCTCCTTGAACTGAAACCATCTGTCTGAGATCATTTATTAAAGCTGAAGCTTCATCAGTGTTTCCTTCTGAAAGAGCATTAGCACTATCTAAAAGTAATCGTTTAGGAGTTCGAGCAGGTACTTGTGATACTTCTTTGTTAGTGCTAACGCTACTCAGGTTAGAATCTGAAGATGAAGACTCCTTAGGTGAATCATGGAGCATCACATTATGAATAGGATCAGACCACTCTGCATCAATATCCATGCTTTGACAATTTTCAAACATGTCATCTTCATCCTCTAGCAAAGCTCTTTCTAATTCTTGTAGTTTTAATCTCATTGTGTCTTCAACATAGCCTTCAGGATCTGGGCTTTGAACATCCAAGTAAGCAGAATTAGAATTGAATTGATAGGCATCACGTTGTCTTATCATGGAGGAACCTGAACTTGTTCTTAGCTGGCAGGATTGTGCCTGCAATGTATCTCCTGAAATTCCTGAACTTGGCGATTCAATTAGTTCGTCGCTAGGAGAGTCAACAAAGTACTTTTCATAACTCTCACTGGAGTAAGAACCTATCATATATGGGACCTTAGGTTTAACAGGGCTGCACCCGTTTGTAAGCAAGCCAGAGTTCTCATTAGTGCCTTTAAGTGAGTAGAGTTTATGATTTCTGTATGACGTGCCTGAAAACTCTGCAGGTCTAACTAAAGACATGGCTTTCTCTAAAATGGCTCAGCTTTTGAAGAAAGGCAATTGTAGCATAAGTAGGGAAGGCCTGTGCAAATCACATAAATTTGTTACAGAAGTCATCACTACTATTGGGCAAAACTAATTTCAAACAACAGTATTATAATGCTTCTCTTCAAGTAAAAGTAAATAACCACCTTGTATTAGCTACGCAATGCTGAAACTTCTGCAGAAGTTGTTTTGTAATACCTGCATCCAGCCACCAATAAATAGCAAAGAATCACAGGTCAGTCGAGCAGCTGCCAAAACCATAATTCATGGGGAAGTAGGTGGGGGTGGTTGGGAGTATGAGGGAGTGGTGGGTGGAGGAGGGAAGAAGTTAATGTATACACAGTGAAGAAATCAAGTCTGCAACAAGCATGAGCTTTAAAGGAGAGATCTAATGTCAATCCAAACTTTTCTCCATTTGATATAGCGCACAGAAGCGAAAATTGTCTAGCATATTATCGTTAGATTTGAGTGCTAACCTTCATATCCATATGCACACAAGCACATAAACACAGTAACACAGTAACAACAACTTGTAAATTAACAATATTATGTAGCATATAACCGGAAGCTACAACAGGTTTTTTAATCTTATACACTAGGAAGTTCAGGACAACTTTCACTAAAGCAGAAGGATCTACATAAAATTAATAATCTCTCTCCTGCTTTCTCTTCTATACAAGTAATATCCAAGAAAAAAAATCAGCAAAATTCCTGCCTATTTGAAGAACTAGATGACAAGGTAAACCAACCAGAAAAAATGGAACCAAACTGCAGAGGCTTCACTGATCAAAATCGAACATCCAACAAAGCCTATATAGATAATCCCAACAAAGCCTATAAAAGGAGGGATCTATAAAAGTCAAATAAAACCAAACCGTAGTTAACGATGAATGAACAAGTGAAAAGCATAAAGCCTTCGGTTGGCCTTAAAAGAAGAAGAAAACAGAACTCGAGAAACACACCTGATGAAGTGAGACAGAGACCTCAAGGCGAAGCAACGAAGATCGTTAAAGAAGCAAACCCTGCAATTTTGCAGACACCCAGATGAACATAAACCTCAAAAGTTGGGTTTGAGAGAAGAAAAACACAAATTTGACCAAAAATATGGTAATTACGCGTAAGACAAAAGTGAATATGACCCCTCTTTCGTTTCTTTAAAAAACTCAATGCATTGCGAAGTTAGGTAGGTTGACGTGCAACAAACCAAAATATTCAAAAGGCTTTCACAAGAATAGACTTGAAGAAATTCTAAACAAATGATTGAACAGCCAACAAAGAATTAGATAAAAGTAAACAAGAAGTTACAAGGCACATAACATTAACTTGAACAGGGTTTCACTTCATGTCATAGGATATCTTAAGTATTAAGCCACCATCCCAAGAAAATCCGTTCTTCTGAAATCTAGGAACTTGTGTGAGAAAAAGAGTTAGAAACTGACCAACATTTTCTTTTTATGAGACACAAACTCCTATGTCTTCATTTTTCCCTCTGCCCATCTATGTACGACCTCTTTCTTTCCATTCTGCTTACAGTTTCTCTGATTTTATCCCATTATCTAAACTGCGACTTCCCAATCATCTTTATGCATATTTATACCAACCTGTCTGACTATGTTGTCATGCTTACGTGGTACTGTCAAAACACCCAACACCCTGTCTCTCCACCTGATCCTACAATCCTGACCATTCATTCCCTCAACATAAAATAAAGCCTTCTATATTTTATCTATCAACTGGTCGAGAATAAGGGGGTCGAAGTCAACGAACTTTTACGTTTGAGATAATTCATATTCGGATAAAAATTAACAAAATTGAAAATTTCTGAATTTTTATTCTAAATTTGGATACGTTGTTGGCAAAGATGTTGAGACTTTTTCTTTATTCATTTTCCAGCGTTGTTCATTTACCATCTCAAACTTTACCATATTGTTATTATCAATCATCCATTCAATCCAGATTTAAAAGTTCAAATCTAGATCAAACATTTAGTATCACTCGATAATAGATAAGACCAAAAGAAGGTTTGAGTTTAATTTTGATTAATTAACTGTAGATTTTAATTAGAAAAAAAGGTTCATGTGTGTTGAAAGAAAGTGATGAGAATTGTGGAAGAAATGACAAGTGGTGGAGACAACTGGTAGGGTGATGGTTGAAAATGGATTGTGACGTATTTGTTGGATTGAAACAAAGCCAAGCGTGATGAAAAAATAAAACAAAATGCTCCTTGACAAGGTCAAAGGTTTGTTTTATCGCGCGATGTTAATTGTTTAAGGACACGCGCGCACACACAGATGACACACCACCTCAGTCGGCTTATGGTTTGATTTGATGTGTTTATAACCCTTGATTTCTTCATTAAAATTTAATTTCTGTTTTACAATTTGACTTTTCAACCAATACGTATACGTTTTCTCATGTTCAAACCCGCCTTTGCCTCCTACCCAACACGCTGAAAAAGGTATCTATAGTTCTACAAATGTGTAAGTGGGGGTTCGATGGCTTATATAGTGGAACTCACACGATAATGAAATTAAACAAACGGGAACATTTTGAATATTGAAGTGACACTGCTAATGCTAATGATCCGCATGCTCACCGTACAAATGAGATTATTATGTTAGAAACTATATATAAAAAAAAGAGCCTTTAAGTGACATTAAATGGCAGCGTGGTGAGTTTACATGTACCCATGTTTGTTTGGCTTTGAATAATGGTCAAAAAGAAGTGAAGGGTCGTCCCATTTCCATCTAGATATGTGGAAGGAGTCGTAATGAACAAGAAATTCCGAGTTAGTGGTTGCAGCTTTTACATACTTTGCAAAGGTTTTACCGCTTCAAGGCTAGCTAAGGTGTGAAATGAATCTAAGATGGGATCAATCAATCATTTAAGCTAAATGTTAGTCACTAGTGGAATAAGGCAATCAAAGGTCATTAGTTGTTAACATTTCAGTCCTTTTCGCCATTTCCCTTTCTTATCCACATACTGAGTGCTTGAAATCGTGGAGACGCTATCCTCCTATCCTATGGATACCATATGTCGACATTGTTTAATTGGCCAGAGTAGAAAACTAATTAAAAGCTGATCTTTCTGTTCCCAATTTATCGCTTTAGAAATCAAACCTTGTAACATAATCGACTATTGTTGTTTCCTTCCATTCCAGAACTAGAGTTGGACTCACTATATATATATATATATATAGAGCGTGACCACTTCTCTTACCTCATCTATTCCTCATTACTTTGTCAACCAATCCGACTGAAAACTTGATGTCAATTTCTGTTTATGACATATAATCTTTATTTATAAAATTAAGACACTATTTATATCTTCAAAGTTATAAATATGAACATTTATAAAATGAAGATAATTAAATATTGGTAATTT
>JANKYE010000002.1:7690386-7714411 GCA_032467995.1 Erythroxylum dillonii | reverse complement strand
CATTAACGTCATATTAATCATTCATAGAGTAAGTAATTCGATCACAATTGCTTATAAAATCAAAAGTCCACTGATATGTTCAATCATCATTCATATAACAATTAATTCCTAATTACTTTACTCTAGACGAATTCCTATACAATATACATGTAAACATATTACATAAAAAACAAGACTTTGTTCTTATAAACAAACATATTGTATTAAATGCACTACAACCTATGAACAATCTATAGATAATAAACCCTATGTGAAAATGAGTTCACAAGTTCGCGTGATATAGTTCGCGAAGCTCGATGTACAATAGCTCTTGCTATTTCCATTGGAAGACCTATAGGATACAAAGTCCTAATCAACTCCCTTCTACGCATCTCTTTAATAAATGTCATCACTAACAAACTATAAGTCTTCTCATTAGGCATATTATTCCAGAGCATTTGTAATAGTTCGCCTTGAGGTTGAGGTAATGTTGCAAACAAAGTCATATACTTTATTTCAACATCTGTATAAACTCGACAACCTCCAAAGCATAATTCTTACATCATGTTATTAACTGAAATAACATGTTGTGTTGGATCATTTCCAGGCATTAATCACATGTTGACTAATTTTACATACATACTGCCAATACTTCTCTTCTATGCCTCACATCGAATAAACTTAGGCGTCTGCCTAATATTAAGCCTCTACCTGAAAAACAAATTTTCAGGAATCAGATGATTGCACAAAATAACACATTATTTTATCTAACACATATCGAACTCACGCTCATATTATGGAAAAAATTTAATTCTATTAGCAATTTATTGAGCTATTCAAATTATGCTATTAATTTCTAATCAATTAGAAACTTATTTCTAATCTAATCATATTCAAATATGAATATTTCAAATAAAATTAGAAACTTATTTCTAATTTAAATTATAATTGAGCTAATCAATTTATCTTGGTTTAATTAGAAACTAATTTCTAAGGAAATTCCTTTCTAATTTCAACTAAACAAATTAGTTTTGATTTTTAATTAGAAAAACATTTCTAATTTTAATTCAACAAAAATAATACAATTAGAAAACTCATTTCTTATTTTGATGGTTTTAGAAACTTATTTCCAAGTTTATTTTAACTAAACAAATTATTTTACTTGTATTAAAAAAACTAATTTCTAATATTTTATATTAATTAGAAAATAATTTAACTAACTTAATTAGTTTATGCAAATTAGAAAACATATTTCTAATTCTTTATATTACATTTCATTTAAAACATATATAAAAAAAACTATTTGTTAAGTCTTTTATCTTATATATATATATATATATATATATAAAAGACCATAAGAACGTGGTCTTTCATTAGTACTTGGCTTTTAATTCACAAACAACTCTTTTGTCTTATTATACTTATATGTTTAACGACGTAACTTTTGAGTTTCATAAGCAATAGCCATTTTTCTAAATGCAATGTTTGAGAAAGGCCACGTAATGCAATTTTTGAGAAAGGCCATGTACCTTTTGGTTATAGAGGAGGAAGAAGTCTCTTCTTTTTCTCTGCGTTTCTTTTTTTTAATTTTTCTCTAGCTTCTGAAAATAAAAACATCCTCTAGAGAGAAAAGGAACAAAAAAACAAAGTTTTCTTGTTGAAGACCATTCATAAAAGAAAATGAAAAAAACAAAACTCTCTTTTGTTCTTAACGTTTTCATAAGAACCCATTTTCATTGTTAAAGACCATTCATTTTTCACTGTTGAAGACTTTCAACAATCATCTTCCTAACGCTCAAAAAAGAAGAGAAAAATGAGTAACGACATTTCTAAGCTTTTGGATTATGAGAAACAGAATGAGTAAAAACCATAAGCATAAAACAGATGTATGATATAGTAAGAAATAATATATAAAAACATCACGATATTAAAAAAAAATTCATATCATTATTCACAAATCATCACTGGATAAATTGCAGATTTACGTATGCATATAACATAAAAAAATTTACCTACTCTAATACCAATGTTAGAAATATTCAAGATAGAGCATAATCACACAGATCAAGTCAAACAGGATCTTTACATATGCATATAGTAAACAAAAACACATACTTAGTTTATTGTTGTAGTTCCACTGATTAAAGAACTTTTACTGTCTTTCTCCTTCTACAGAAGGTTTCGTTCATAAGGATAAAAACTTATCTTTGTGTTCTTTTGTTTTTAAATGCTAAACCTTAACTACCTTTGGTAGTTATGTAAAGTATAATGACCATAATTCCCCTCATGGGTAACCCTTATAGGTGTATTTGATTCATTAAAGGCTCACTCTCTCATCCTCCTATATATATATTTATATAAGTGAGGGATACTAAAAGTAGCTTAAGAAATTTAAGAGGAGTTTTACTCCTAAAAATTCTCATTTAAAACGTAGAACTTATGAGAAAATTAGACACACTCTAAAAGCATATCAATCATATCTCAAATTGATTATTGCTACAATTAATGTCATTTCATTAATGTTTGTAAAAAACTATAAAAAGCATATGTCAAGCAATAAATATGATATAAGGAGTGGAAACACTTCTCATCTAAAGTCAATCATGTAAATACTTCTCCCTCACAATTGAACAATGCCATAATCTCATAAGATTACTTAATGAGAGTAAGTCTAAATCAACAAAAAACATATTGAGAGTCCATTAACAATGAGTGATATCTCATATATCTTTTTTATTCTTTTTTATTGATAAAGAACTATGTTGGATAATTGATACAGAAGCCATTGATCATATGGTTTGTTTTTTAAATTATGTACAGCAAGTTACACTGTTACCAACCAAATTGTCCATATGTAAACTAGGGTTATTTTTGTTGCCAAACATATAGGCAACATTACTTTTGATGACTTTATTTTACATGCTATGTTATGTTGTTCAATCTTTTAAAATTAATCTTAATTTTCATTAGCAAACATGTTCAACATTCCAATTACTTAGCCATTTTTACTCCTAATAATTGTATATTGTACAAACAATAATCGGGGAAGATGATTGGGATGAAAATTGAGCGAGGAGGATTCGTTTGATACCTCACAAATAACCAGATGTAATGCAATTACCATATCAACCTCTTACTTCCAAAAAATTTGGCATTAATGTCTCTGCCATTTATAAAAAAAAACCTTCCATTTACTTTCTTGTTCAAATATAAAAATTAACTTTTGTGATTTTTTATTGTTTGATTTTTCCATTAGCTAAAGAAACATGTTCTTCTTTTCCTTTTAAGTCATATTTTTACTAAAGTACCTTTTGAATTGATTTATGTTGATATTTGGGGAGGTTATTATGTTTCTTCCATTATAGGTGTACGATAGTTTTTGACCATTGTTGATAATTTTACTCACTACCTATGGATTTATTTAATGCACCATAAGTCAGATAAGATGACATATATAACCATGTTTACAAATTTTGTTGAGATACAATTCTCATCAAAGATCAAACTCCTATGTGGGACCCCTAAACTTAGGCCAGGCGGCCCGCACCGGGGTGGGTTTCCCCTCGGTATTGTCCTCTTTTTCATTGAGCCAAGTGGCTCAATGGTAAGAGACGTGTACTTTAAGTGCAACAAAACCTTGAGGTCTCGCGTTCGAGTGGTGACTCACGCTTGGACCAAAGAGGACAATACCGAGGGGAAACCCACCCCAGTGCGGGCCGTCTGGCCTAAGTTCAAGGGTCCCACATTCAAAGTGATAATAATCTTAAATTTGTAATAAAGAATATCTATTTAGATAAAGGGATCATTCACTAAACTACTTGTGTCTTTATATAAAAATGTAGTCGAAAGAAAACACCGCCACCTTCTTAACATAGCTCGAGTCTTATTATTTCAAACTAATCTTTAAAAGAAATTATGCAGGAAAGTCATCCTAATCATTGCCTACCTTATCATTCAAACTTTTACACCTCCATTTCAAGGGAGAATACCTTTTGAAATAGTTTTTAATAATCATTCTATTATTACTGATGAGTATTTGATTTCTTGTGCTTTGCTTCTAACACATTACCATCATCCCACAAAGTTTGATTCTAGAGCTACTAGGTGTGCTCTTCAAATATCCATGTACTAAAAAAGGATACGAAGTTTACAATCTCATATCTAGTAGATTTTCATTTCTCATAATGTCATATTTTATGAAGATAATTTTTTCTTCCTTATCTTCCAATGCTAACTTACTTTCATAACCTGCATATATATTGGAATATAATGATTATAGCTCCACTGTGCATATTCCTCCCAATATTAAAAAACTTCCACTTGAGCATCCCTTACAAGGAGAACTTCTTTACCCTCTTTCTAATATAAAAGCCTCCTTATAAGACACTCCTTAACCTACAACTGGTCTAATAATTCCTAGCTCACCAAATTATCTTATGTGGTTGATCCATTCTATAATAGCTCCTAATAAGGTTAACGAGTATTAAATTGATATTCTTCATCCTTTACAATGTATCCCATCATCTAACTCAGTCTTGATTCAGGCTACATTATTTCACATTCTTTATCTAATGTTCTCTCTTATGATAAAGGATCTTCTATGCTTTTATTGTTTCTCTTTCAATAGAAAAAAGATACATCTTCTTTTTACACAAGCAATTTGTGATCCTAAACGATGTCTTGTCATAATATAAAAACTTGATGCTTTTAAAGGTAATGACGTATATTCCCTATAACCATTACCTCTTGCAAAGAAACTAATTGAATGTAAATGAATCTATACGAAAAAGCTTCTCTTAGATAGGACAATCACATGTTACAAAGGTAGGCTAGTTATAAAGGGATACAACTAAATTAAAAGCCTAGATTACTAAGAGACATTTGCTCATTTTACAAAACTTGTAATAGTCTGCCTATTCTTTGCCTTGGCTTTATCCAAACACTAGCAAGTTTGACATCTTCACTAATTTGATGTCAATAATGCATTCCTACATAAAGAACTTAATAAAGATGTTTACATGAATTTACATTTTAGTTTCAAATGAAAGGGAGAGACACAAGTTTGCAAACTTAACAAATCATTATGTGCTCTTAAATAAGCTTCACAATGGTCCTTTAAACTTTCATCTTCTCTCAAGGAAGCCAACTTTAAGCAATTCAAGTTAGATTATTCCTTATTCATCCGATCCTGTAATGGTACATTGATTACTTTTCTAATTTATGTAGATTATACGATTTTAGTAGAAAATAAGACTTCAAGTTATTGTTTGAAAGGTAATTAAAATATTTGAATAACTTTAGGATAATTGAAAATTTTCCTAAGGCAATTCAAATATTTGAACAACATAGGATAATTGAAAATTTTCCTAATCATTAAGTTTGCATGAATAGCAAAGGTATTGCTCTTTCATAAGAGAGGTATGCTCTTGAGATTCTTGAAGATGTAAGATACCTTGGAGCATAGACGGAGGTATGCAGGGCCCAGTGGTGCACTGGGCCCCCCAAGTTTTTTAAAAAGTAAACATATATATATAATATAATATAATATAATATAATATAATATATCAAAACCCTATAATATAACGAAGAGCAACGTTGTCTATATTACAACCTTATCATAAGTTCTCCTTGTTGCCGTAATATATATAATATATTAAAACCCTATCATAGGGTTGCTCTTCTGAAAGATCTTAATAGAAGTCGTTGTCGTCAGTTCCCATCTGCTCTTCAGTAGATTATAGACAATCAGCTCTTGGATAGTTCATAGGGTGACGACTGACGATTGAAAAAGGTAAAATAAATACAAAAGTGATAATGCGGACAACGAATTGATTAGTTTTTAATGGAAAAATTGCATTTTGTTGTTAAATTGAAAAGTGATTATGCGGATTGATTGATGTTTAATGGAAAAAATGAATTTGATAGAATTCGTAAATATTGATTCTAACTAATTTTTTTATTTTACAGTTATAGAAAAATATTTTAAAAAATTAAGACCGACTCTTCAGTCATCATCGTGTGATTTAAATCAGAATGTTAACAAAGCACCTCCACCATCGAAGGAGGTTATTATTGAAGAACTTGTGATTGACTTAGAAAATCTTCCTTCCGATCCAGGATTGAGACCTAATATAATGGAGGATCATTGTAATTTTAGCTATTATATACTCTTAATAAAACTTTGTTTTTTTATTTAGTTTTGATATGAAATTTTTTGTAAAATTTATATTTTATTTGGGCCTCACATGTCTCTGTCCTTGGCTCCGTCACTGCCTTGGAGCAATGTAGTTTCATTTCCCATAATTTATGGGTAATCACATTGATGAACTACCTTCATAATGAAGCTTATTGGTCAGTTAATTTATTTGACCACGAAACCTAACTTATCATATGCAATTAATGTTTAAGTCAATTTTGACAAGCCATGAATGCCATATTTGGAAACAACTTATCGTGTAATACAATGTAATAAACAAACTGCGGAATAATGCATAATTTTTTTCCTACAAGTTCAATTCAACTAGATATCTTTTGTGATGCAGATTAGGATAGGTGTTCTAATGTTTAAAGGTCAATTATTGGATAATTTATGTCTTATAATAGCTCATTAATTTCCTAAATGACCAAGAAACAAACAATATTATCACTATTTGGTATATAAGCTAAATATCGATGTATGACCTTAACTTATTATGAAGTTATATAGTTGAAGACAATCATACAAGATTTATGAGTTTATTAATATTCTCATCTTGTTATTCTATTTAATTTATTATAAAGTTATATAGTTGAAAACAATCTTCCAAGATCTATGAATTTAATATTCTCATCTTGATATTCTATATTATGACAATCAAATCACACTTCATATTGTTTCAAACTCAAACTATACCATGAAAGAACAAAATATGTAAAAATTGATCATTGTCACGTTATATGATAGAAAGTTCAAGAATAAATGATCAACATGACTTATGTACTTACATAAAATTAACTAGTTGATACCTTTATAAAACTATTTAACTTCTTCATATTTCTTGACATTAACAAGATAGAGATTATAAATATACCTTCCAAATTTGAGGGAGACTGTTAAAGAAATAAAGTCTCTAATACATTGCTCATAAATATACTTCTAAATTTAATTATTGATTAGCCTTTTAATTCATTTCCATTTCTGTAAGAATATACATAGAATTTATATGCTCTGATTTAGGAGCTAAATTAGTTATCGTAAATTGTATATATATGCTTCTTCATATTATCAATAAATATAGAGCCAATTTCATTCACTTTTTTTTGTGAATATTAATGGATAAGAAGTTTGAAGCAACTTATTAAGGAAACATTTTAAATATGTAAAAAGGTAAGAATTTTAATTTAAAATTTATTCATTTTATCTAAATAATTAATTTATTAATATTTAATAAGAATTTCTATAATAAATTAAAATATATTATAAAAGAGTTTTTATTTACAATACATAAAATTATTTTGCATTTAATTGTATTTAACTGAATTATATATATATATGTATGTATGTATGTAAATTGAAAGATAATAAGAAGTAATCCCATTTCGCGTCATTTAAATCCCGGTAGATTTTAGGGTGAAGAGTATCGTGTAAATATTTCAATTTATGATGGAAGAAAGAAACATAAATTCGGGTAGATTTAACATGCTTATAAATTGTCTCTTTTATTCATTACATTAGTACTACTCTTCCAGCTGAAGACAAAGATAAAGAATTAGTATTCAGTTATGACCCAGACAATGTTAGCGGGTCAACCTTGAATATAATAAAACCGTAGGCCGACCACAGATGATAAACCCTAGTATTTGAACGTCCTTGTTTGGTGCGCTAATTAAACTGATGAAGAAGAGACTGAAATCTAAATAAGCTCAAAATTTGAACTATGTTAGAATTGTTTACGTCACTAAACATAAGAACAGCGATGTTGCTAATTAACACCCATATTTAAGATTCCAAGTACAGTCTTTTCCTCTTTCTGTGGTCTTCTAAATTCCACTAAAGAAAGAGACTTTTGAACTCTCAGTTTTCATTGAGCTAGGTTCTAGCTCTATTGGTGCTTTCTATGCTCTGGTTTATGTGATTAGTTCCTCAAGTCATTTGTTGAGATTTTTACCAGCTGAAGCAGTATACATTTTAGTTGTGGAAAGCTTACAATTATCGCTTGTTGGGCCCGATTCCTAATTCACTTGCAAGCTAGGCATGTAATTAGGGCACTCAGAATGCAAAATCATCTTGAAATGGAAACATTCGAAGGACACCGCAAAGAGTTCAGAAGTTTAGAAAATGGGCTTGTTTTAAGCCTATTAATCCAAGACACTTGTTGTCGAATACATTAAGACCCATTGAAACCCAAGTCCATCATCCTGATGTTTAATGGAACAGAAAATGATTTAATTCCAGAGTAGGAATACTAAATTGCCATGTTCTGTTCGCCGGTCTTTGTAACCCTTAGTCTTAAAATAACAAATTAGCAGAAGACCTGCTTTTCGCATCATACAAAAGCAGCTGAAAAGCAATTTTGGAAGATTACATGATCATGTTGCCAGTTCTGAGCTCTAATTAACAATTACCAAATCTATATGATAACAATCTAATTTAGATGAATCAATGCTTCAACGAAATCAATTCAAATCCTTCTTTATGAATTCCCATATGCAATTTACTATTTATATAGCATGCAGACTGATAAACTATCCCTTTCCCACCTAATTTTAATATCAATTGTCATATTAAAGGAAACAAGAAACCTGCAAATGGGTTGAAGGAGGTTTTGAATTTTTCACCGTACTATCATGGGTAGACATAGAGCCTAATTAGTTTTGAACTGTCAATGATGTTTAAACTGATGCTATTTAATTATACAATCTTAATATTCCTTTTATGAAAGAAGATTAGGTGGTAGGTCACGGTTGCAGAATATGATAACTGTCATACCTTCCTTGTGTATAAAAATTGGAAGTAACTTAATTTAATCAAGTAACATAAGCTATATCTGGGAAGCAATTCATTACATACTTGTAAACGAAACTATTCGTCATGTCAGCATTGGTTCAACAGTTAGGCGGCTAATAGTGCAACATTCACCTACTTTGATTTGGAATGCTGAATGCAGACATCTTATCACAGTATAACAACTGGCCGCTATTGGCTGAGATTAGCCATCATTGGATTATAGATTACACCCAAATTGTCTAACCACATGATGAGGAGATATGTATGTTATAGTCACAGCCACTCCAAATTAATTAATTGATTGTTAAATCAATAGTGTTTTTTTTTTAAAATATAGTTAGAGAGAATGTAAAAACTTCCGTTTACGCTCTTCGAGGGTTTAGTTGTTCATCATTTTTCATATTTACATGTGTTTTTGCCTCGTTTATACTTCGATGCAAGGAGGGTTTGTCCTACTGAGCAAGCAGTCTGCGTATGGTAATGCCTTTCTATCAGAACGATTCATGATCTTCTACTTAGAAAGGGTGTTGTAATATTTTATGAACTTTCTATTTAACTGCAAAGATCAAGTTTTGATTTGAGTTTCAATAGATGCATTAAATGCTAAGCAATTTCATCTCCTACGGATATAGTAATAGATATTTATATGCAAGCTTTTAAAATATAGCCATGCATTATATGTATATATATTCATGGTCTACTATGCTCCAAATTTGGATAATGGCTTAAATCAAGAAGTAATGTTTGCATTTTAATGCCAACTGTATAGTTCATTTATATCTAACCAGTCAATTCCAAATAAACTCTTATATATCCTTAGTATTAATGCAACGATCATGCAATATATATAGATAGATTGCATGATCGTTGCATTAATACTAAGATCAACTAACAATTAATGTAGAAGTATTAGGCAAGGCTCTAACTAAGCTGAAGAAGAACAAGCATAAAGGTTAGCTGAACTGTCAAAATCATGGAGCACTACAAGACTTGGACGTCATAATGGAGAATCAAAACGTCGTTATTCTCTGCAATGAAACTCAGGAGTACTTGACCATATCGGAGAAAAACTAAATTTATTTTTAAGTCAGGAGAAAATGGTGTTAGTTTTAACAAGCATGAGTTACAAGAAAAGTCTTAGTCTAACAAACAAATTCTTTTGGGTTACTTCACTTCAACTTGGTGTGTTGGATAACACGTCATCGTAATAATATATTGTAGGAACACTGGGGGTGGATAGAATGTGAGACTTGTCTGCCATATATCTGATTTTATAGATAAGGCGATGCGTGTTATATACAGTACATTTCTTGCGGGCGCATACATATGCAAAGAACATATATAGAAACAATATCATTTCTTCCAAGTCGACCGGTTCATGTTAAGCCTAATTTTGTGGAAATTCCATCTCTCCATCAACTTGTTAGATGGAGAAGGGTTTTTAAGTTGTATTCAATGAAGCTAGATCACTATCAACCACCATGCAACAAGATGCATTTATTCAGAATAACAAAAGGAGGAACCAACAGGAAGCATAGGATTTCCGTTGAAGAACAAAAACTGAAATATGGGTTTATAAGAGAATTCTTCCTTCTTCTTTTTTTTTTTATAGTCAAAGTAGTTTGTTGAGGATTTTCAAGGTTTCATATCTATGATATTAAAATAGGTGTGGAGTAACTAAGTGGGGTTGCTTCAATGGGTTTCTTGGAAAGGTGAGATATAGAAAAGGTTGCATTATGGTTTTCATTACAAGGACATTTTGAATACAAAGGGATGTTTGGCTGTGCAAGTAACTGCAATGCTTTGCATTTACTGTTGGAAAGGTATCTCAAACCCTTCTATATTTATGTTTCTATATTAGAAATCCACATCACCATAACACGGAGAGAGAGATGAAGAGAGACTTTAACGGTAACCAACTAACCATTAGACACCTGGAAGCACCATCCATTAATTAGGTATAGGTTTCTGAATTCTGATGGCAGTCATATCGTACCATCCAGTGTTTCAATGTTGGTCGATTTATGATTTGTTCGAACATGTTTTTTTTTTTTTTTTGGACAGTTTCCTATGTACTGGAGCACATATTCTGGTTTCATCGTACGTATATGATCTACCATTTCAACAAGAAATTAAGAAGGCTCTTTTCTACTCATGTTGTATCAATTAATTTTCAGATGTAACATATAAATAGTAATTTACACATATCACAGACGATAAGTATAATTTGATTCATGTTTTCACTTAATTATTTAACTTTGACTATGTATATGAATTAGTTTTTCCATTAGTTTCGATATTTGACATTTATATGCTTATACAGTAAGTTCCCTTTATCAAAGATGATAATTTACTCAAAATATCAAGATCCAATAGTTACATTATATAATAATTCCCATTTTCTTTTTCCTAAAAAAATTGTAGGGGTCAAAAACAACTCTTGACTTGTAAAAATATTATTCGTAACTTTACCTCACAAACTATATCTATCATTGATTAACGCGTACGTCTAATTCAACTTACTAAAGGCTCTGTTTTAATTTAGGTTCCCTCATTCTCAGGCAATTAGGTCTAATAAGTCATTTAGTTAGCTAGAGAGGTTATCCATCATCGGTAGGTTCCAGTTTCTTCTTGTATTATCTCTATATTTATAGTTAATTATTATAGAAAATGAAAATCATGATCCTCAATTGCAATAATTATCTCCAATTTGACTTGGATCCATTGTCAGTTGTCACCTTTTCATAATGCCAATATGAAGTCAGCTTTGACAATCGATACTGTTTTTTTTTTTCTTTTTGTCAGTTTTAATATCAGGATAGGAGTCGAAGCTGTGTTTGGTGGAAAGGCTGTTAATGGAGACGAAGGAAGTAAAGAGAAACACGTACATGTATGAGGCTTTATATGCTTGAATGATTTCTATTTATGAAAATTATGAAGTTGGATTAGCAAAATTCAAAGGTCATATGACTAACTGATTTTCAGCAATATTCATGGATTAACAATTTTTATCTCCATGTTAATTTGATTAATTACAAATAGAATCCAGGTAGAACACATTCTAAATCCTTTATGCTATAACTAAAGGAGGTTTTAACGTTTCGTAACTAATAAAATATGTGATTTATTACATATTCTATTTATGGTTAAGATCTAAGTTTTTTTCTGCTGAATTAGTCATAATAAAAAAAAAATTTATAACTATCATAGTTTTCAATTGAAGTGCTAGCAAAACAAATAGAGTTAACTTGTCAATGTTGAAATTTAACAAAGCAACTTGAATTTTACTTTTCTCAACAATTGTAGGTAATACATGTTCTTAACAACAGTATTCGTGGAACGAGTAAACAAATCATTCTACAACCCAATTGGAAGAAATAGTTGCTGTAAGAGATCATTATAGACAAATTCAGAAACAAGACTTTTTTCAACAAATTCCGTTAAGCTGAAATTACAAGTTACAGGTTTGACACAAAATGAACCTAATAAACTGGCACCATCCACCAATTCCAATAGAGACGGGTTCTACTTTCGTTAACTCGGTAAATGGTATAAAGTATGTTGATGGTGATGATAATGGGGATGGATGGGCCAGGCCGTTTTGGAAGCACGTTTAGATTGAAATTTCAAGTGTTTGATTTCGTGAGGTATAAAATCTCAATCAGTTAAGAAACAATTACATAATGATTATTACACAAAATCTTTCAACGTTTGTATTTGACTTGCCATCTGCATGGAAGTATGGGAAAAGGCAGACGGTTTACCTATACTTTTCTTGATGCTGTACTTGCACGGCATTCGATAATTAACTCTTAAGTCTAGCACTCAAACCTGAAGAAGTTCAGTTAATTTCTTCTCATAAACATATATTTTAAAATTATTACATGCTTTATTAAGATTGAGCTGAACTGTCACCGTGCCCTTGTTTTCCAACTACCAGGTTTTTCTACCATTTTCATCAAGACTATTGAAATTATACATTTTTGTACTTAAATATTGTCATTTAGTTTTGATGCTGAGCATCTTCATGTCCTTGCTACCAATTCTAGCAAAGAAGGATGAGTGTAAAACAGATAACAGGAACTGTTAATCCAACAAGAAAGTCCTTTTCTTCAGTTGCTTTCTTTTGTGTTGTTGTTTACACAAAAATTATGTTGAATGGTTAGCAGAGACCATCGTACACAAGTAAGTATATGGAACTTTGAATCCTACTTCTCCTGGAAACAAATGCGAGGATGTCTATTCTCAGACATCTCTAACAAATTTCACAAGCCATGAATCAGCCAAACTACAGTTGAAACATGTAATGCTTGCCAATTGTGATTCTGAAGACGTTGAGTTACTTCGTTTTAATTTGTTCTAAACCAAACATTGGAAGTTTGGAACAGGTTTTACCTGTTCATTTACCGTATCAATTGCTGCTTCTAACTCTAACAAGCATCAAGATATGTTAAAAACAGAAAGCTTCAATTACTGATATCAATTTTTGCGCGTTCATATATTTGGACCTTGACGTTACGTGCAATCCCATGCTCATAACTCGAAAGTAGGTCATCACATAACAATATTGGTTTTACTACATTTTGCACTATTAATTGGTGCAACTTATCAGTGACAGCAATCAGGAAAGGAATCTCCGGGATAAGGCAAGACGTCACATTTAGTAGACAAAATAAATAGTTTAAGGTTTCCAAATCAGTAAGTTTTTTGATTTAACGTCGTACCATGGCTTAAAATAGTGAGATAGGGGGCGACAGGGACAGAGATGGAGAGAGAGGGAAGACGAAAACTAAAAGAAACCGAAAGAATAGGTGAGACTCAGAATTTTCATGGGCCAATAGCATAGCAAGAAAAGAAAAAGGGTCATTAGTTCTACAGGTACACATACATATAGTGATAGGGCTAAATGTGTCGTGTAAAACCAACAAAAGTGACTTGCCATCCACAACCCTAAACCAAACCCCACTATCTTGTATTCTGGTTTCTTATGCTCCTATATAACTTCTTCTGGACTTCTCACTTGAGCATTTTGGTGATAAAGAACCGAAACCCAGGGAGAGGCTGTTGGCGATCAATAGATGGAAGAATCATCTGGAGCAGGTAATTCAAGTGATGAGGGAAAGAGCAGTACTACTTGTCCAAGAGGTCATTGGAGACCCGCTGAAGATGAAAAACTGAGGCAACTTGTTGAACAATATGGTGCACAGAACTGGAATTCTATTGCAGACAAGCTGCAAGGGAGATCAGGTGTGTAGCGTTCGATATAGGATGAATATATAGGATATTTCTACCTGGAAAGTTTGAACATGAAATGGGATTTTGACATTGGAGAAACTGAGAGCAATCTAAATCGATTTTGCTCAAGTATGGGATGATAATTTGTCATTTTGTTGATACGATAGATGATAATGGTCTCCTTCTGCATAAGAGTATGGATTCAGGATCAGACTTAATGTAATTTTATAAGCTCATAAATCATAACTATTTTGTCCTGCTAAGTTTTGAGTAAATAGTAAAGAAAGACAAATATATGGAACCTCTTAATGAGTGTTATTACATAGACTTAGAGGAGATAATTTTCTTGCACCCATAATATGAATCTCTCAATCTCTCTCTTTCACTCTCACTAATGAATTCGACTTCGCACACAATTACAATCCAAAAAGTTTGTTTCAAGTTTTATGATCTCATGAATCCTGATTTATATTCTTCTTTTGCAGGGAAGAGTTGCAGATTGAGGTGGTTTAATCAACTTGATCCTAGGATAAACAGGAAACCCTTCACAGAGGAAGAAGAAGAGAGACTACTGGCGGCTCACCGCATTCATGGAAACAAGTGGGCTCTAATAGCCAGACTATTCCCTGGTAGAACTGATAATGCTGTGAAGAATCACTGGCATGTAATCATGGCAAGAAGGCAAAGAGAGAAATCCAGGCTATGTGGGAAAAGAAGTTGTCAAGATGGACAATTAAGTGACACCAACACCTCCACTAGTAGTTTCTATGCAGCAGCCAAATCAAGGCCTCAAGAATTTCTTATTAGCTCAAGAATTGGATTTGACAATAGTAGATTACTCTTTGAATTTCAAAACCCAATCAAAGAAAGGGTTTTTTCTTTCTCTCCTCCTGGTTCGTCACCTTCTTCTTGGACGTTCACCACATCCAATATAACATCGCAAAGTTCATCTTCTCTGGATATATTCAGAAGAGAAGAAAGAGATCATAACTTCAACTCTAATTTATATACTTCAGAGAGCTCCAAAGTCTTCAGCCATTCTACTTATAGGCACTGTCCAAGTTCTTCCAACAATCATGGCAATTACCGGAGTTCAAGTGTTTTTGGCCTTCCAAACTACAAAAGGGTTGTTCCAAGTCCTTTAATAGGGTGCCTCAAACTTGGAGATAATTACGAGAACAATGGATTGATCGAGAAGGATTTGACAAGTTTCTGCGGTGATAATTTAACCACATTGGCGACTACGAGACAGACTAAAAAGCAAGAAGGAGATGATTCTATTAGAAACAAGGACGTTCCTTTCATAGATTTTCTTGGTGTGGGCATATCTTCTTGATGGTTAAAAGACCTCTTATGTTACTTTATCTCCTACATATACATAATATAGATATAGTAGTTTTAGCGTCACCATTTTAATGATCATGTGCAAATTCCTTTTCAGCTTGATCACCGGAAAAGTATGCTTTGTCCCTCAAGTTATACAATTACTGATTCGCATATGAAAATAATAGCTCAAGCTTCAAGTCATCATTTGTGAGAAAGAAAGCTGATGGTATGCTAGTGTACCAGCGGCAGTTTGGCTGTCAAATATACGAGTTAAGTGCAGTTGCAATACGTTTTCTTGAGTTCCTACTGTGGAAGTATTCTGATCAATTGGTTTGTCCATATCAAGCATTTAACATATTTTGTTTCTGCTTCCTCGTCTTATTCAATCAATATTCTAGATATCAAAGTGCACGTTTTAATATACATGCATCCTTTTCGCTAATACTATTTGCTACATTATATAACTAACTAACCCTTAAAAACCCTCTGAAGAAATTTTGACTACCAAATGTTCATATACGAAAAATAAATTTTAAGGGTTAGTTAGTTATAATGTAGCACATAGTATTAGCGAAAAGGATGCATGTATATATATATATATATATATGAAAAGGGAACGTGAAGTTTGATCAACTAAATAAGTCTGAAGCTTTACTTCACTTGGTCATCTGTATAATTTCGCGGAACACTGAGAAATGGGACACGTTTGTTAAGAAACTAACCCGAAAATTACATGTTTAACGTGTACGTACAAGTCCAACAAGCTGTTTAAGCTTTTGTTTCATGTGCTTGATTGTACAGTAATTGAAGCTAACCATGAGCTCTAATGGACTGCTTTTGATTAAAGACACCTATACTTTACTCAGAATCAGGAATCAAAGAATGGTTGGTGGAAATTTTTGTGGGAATGACACAATTTTGTTGCTTGGCTTTCAGTCCTCAACAGATTATCTACTGTAGATAGGCCTATCAAATCTTTTGTTCTTCAATTGTTCTCTATACTCTATAATTTTACGGTCCTTTTATAGATTAGCATTTCTAGACAAGAATGAGGATCAGTTACAATGGACACATAAACACCTGCAGAAATGAAACTCTTCTTTCAATTACTTTTATAAGATTGCTTTGATGCTTCATTACATACCGTCATTAATGGAGAGAAAGGGAAAATAGAGCTTTTGATAAGGTTGCACCCCATCGCGCCATTAACATGTAGTCGATCGTTAATAATCCATAGAAGAGGGAGAGGATGCGAATGTTGTTACATGACTGCATAATTTGTGGGAAAAAATGGTCGCAACAATTGCTGCAATATACAACTTTAGTTGTAAATCGTAATTTCGAACTCTAATCCCTCTACAAGCTTAAGATTCAATATATACATAGTTGTAAGATGTTATGTAAACAAGCATTTACGCTGAAATTTTTGGAATATGACGACTTAAGACTTGTATTAGTATAGATTTTATATAATTCTTGGCAATAGTTCTTTATTATGAGTAGTTCAGGAAGAAAAAGTAAAGTTCAGCGATTATTAGGTTTGATGAGATTACGGTATTAATTTACATCCAAATGTTGCATCTAGTTCCAAGATTCCGCTATAATAACTCCTTTTGTTTTTTAACAAGTGTAAGAATGTGTAGAAATCTTGCATGCCAGACACATATTTAGAATAGTATTGTTTTTTACCAAGGGGAATAGCATAGAAAACATCGGTAATTATGGGTGCGTGAAAGATTCTCAAGCGGATCATTACTCGTTAGTAACAAAAGAATGCAATCCAGAATGGAATTACCAAAAACCATTGATCCGGATAATATTTGTTAGCTACCACCATACAACTGCCTTCAAAAATTTAGTAAATATGGGAATTGGCCACTTCGTTAGAAGGCAATCCGATAAATTTGAACATTGACTTGTAAAGTTTCAAAGGATTTGGTTAGTATTTCAATTGGCAAAAAGTATTAATTTAATCTTGATATTTTGTCAAAGTTAGACTATCATAATTTGAAGCTTCATAATGAATTTTTCATTTGCAAAACATTCAATTTCAATTTTGTTACTGAAGCTAGTAGAGGCCTCATTATGTTCCCCCCACAACTTGACCTTATTTGCCTGATAAAAAATGGAAAGACCTCCTATTGTAGGCAGTTGGGTGGAAATATTATGTCGGAAGGTAAAAGAATCTTGAACCTTTCGTCTGAAGTGATTACATTGCCTATAGGTTGCCTAAGCATAACATTACCAACAACCCAACTTTCACTGAGCATCGAGACTCCTCTCCCTCTTTTCCTACATAACTAAGCATGCTTACCACTATGCCAATCTCAGAGGCTACCTCAAGCACGTGAGGTAGAGGGCTGATGGGAGATCCCTTTTGTTCTTTTACACTACAAGAAAAAGGGTGTTTACCGTCGAAATTTACCAACGGAATAAGTCAACTTTTTGTCGGTAACGTAAATTTGCGACGGTTTTGACTGAAGGAAAATTTTGTCGTTAAATTAATAAGCCATCTGTAAATTTTTCGACGGTATTTAGTTTCCATTGGTAAATATACGGACGGAAATCAACATTTCCGTCGGTGTAAATACAGGCGGTTTACGTAATACCGTTGGTGAATATGCAGTACAATACCGACGAAATGAGATAAACAGTCAGTAAAGGTTTATGAATGTTCTGACAGAAGTGTTATTTCCGTTAGTAAAAAATAATCATTTACTAATGGTTAGAGCATTCCGTCGGTAAGAATTACTTAATTTATCGACAGAATCCCAATTCTGCCAATAATGGTTTTCATTCATGAAATTCAACCTACAGTGTTAAATCGCAAAGCTACCATACGCTTTGCATGCCAATTGTTTTAAAATCTCGACATCAAATTTGATTTTAATGTCAACAGCTATAAATTATTTGTGCAGAAGTTTTTGATTTGTTTATATATTTATTTTGTTTAAACAAAAAATTAATTGATCATTCAGTGGAAAAAGATTTCTTAGTTGATTAGAAAATATTAAATTGTACATAAAATGAATCTAAGTGAGTACGACAGTCCTATTGTCCTGGTGAGCGCAAATGGTTATTTGAGTCTCTACGGCTCCCCGACAACCACTCCATGTCATTTTGGAGCTTATTTATTACCTCCATCAAGTTCTACACTGTTGTCTCAAGTTGATGGATACGTTGTGTTGTCTGATGTCCACTTGATGCTGCTGTACTGAACATAGAGGACTGCAAATAATATGTGTTCCCAAATGAGCCTAGTCCGAAAATCCTTCTACGATTGTCCCTACCACCAACCGTATCAAAATATGCATGCCTCTCATCAACAACTTGTTCTTCTTGAGTCTGTCGCTAAATTGTTTGTTATATTTGGTTCTATTAAGAGGCAATTCTTATCTTATAATTAGTAATTGAACAATATTAAGAATGAATATTAAACCATGTATTTCACATACATTTAGTTCTTTACATCGACTGTTGACGAATGTGACACAATTATGCTTCTTAGTGTGAGTATGCAAAAACAACTGTTGGGGTGTAGGCCTTATGCCCATAGACTTTTCCTACATAACAATAAAATGTTCTAAGTTAAAATATAATTTATAAAAATTTCGGCAGAGTTTCCTCTACATGTTTATGATATTGCCCCCTATTGAATAAAGAAAATAACTCACCACAGCTATATATGGCACTAGACATTTATACCATGGTCATTATCCATCATCACAACATTCACAAATCATTTTAAATTGGAAAACAACATAGTAAAAAATTAGAATATAAGTGTAATAGTTAGATACTTACAAGTCTCTCTGCATGCTCAGAGACACATCATATGTATGAACACCATATGCCCAAAGATACTGCAATTCTGATATCAATGGTTGTAAGAAAACATCGATTTTATGCTTCGAATTTGAAGGGCCTAGTATAATTACTGTCAAGAACATATATGCGTCCTTCATATACATTCATGGAGGCAAATTATAAATAGTTATTATGATTGGCCAAGATGAATATTGCTGGCTGGATTGACCAAAAGGTTGGAATCCATCCGTTGATAATCCCAACCTTACATTTAAACTTTCTACTGCAAACTCAAGATGGGTGTCATTGAAATATTTCCATGATATTGCATCTGAAAGATGACTCATTATTCCATCTTCCTGTTTGTGTTCATGATGCCATATCATGTGCGATGAAGTTATATTATAAGCATAAAGTCTTTGAAGTCTCGGAGTTAGCGGAAAATAGTACAACCATTTTCAGGGTACTAATTTATGTTTCATTGAACTCTTTCTAGGCTTGAACCTTGGTTGACCACAAAATTTGCACTCTCTTAATTCCACACCATCTCGCTAATACAACATGCATCCCAATTTGCAACAATCAATCTTCTCCATAGGTGAACCAAGACCCCTAATAAGTTCTTTTATGTCGTAAAAACTATCAACCATTGTATGATCAGGAGGCAATGATTCATTATACCACTCAAGAATTTTATGAAAACTTCGGTCCGATATATGAACTTCAGATTTTATATTCAATATTTGCACAATTGAAGACAATTGGGTCATTGTCTCACAATTTGGTCATAACTCTTGGTCTGTTGACTGTAGTAAGTCAAAAAACTTTTTTGTCTGTGGGTTAGGTTTTTCTTCAAGATTTTCCATATTTTGCTTAAAGGTATTATGACTTGCATCATATACCATTTTCATGTACGGATTTTCAGTCTCATTCAAATAATTTGATCGGTATCCAATCCCCCTTCAAACTTATTGAAGTTGACAAACGATTCTGCTTGATTACCCCTTGAGGTCCTACAAATGTTGGGTTCCCTATGTCGTGTCAACTCAAAATAATTGGGGACAAACTCCTTTCTCAGCAGATGCCTATTAACTTCATCATTCTGAAGGAAACATTTGTGTTTGCACTTAATTTCTACATGGACATCTAATCTTCGGCCCATCTATATATGCAGGTTGAGAACTTGCATATTTAATGAAAGCTTCAACTCCGACAACAAATTCAAGATTAATGTAACCATCAGGTGTTAATCGTCTATACATCTAAGATCTATCAACATAACTCATTTATGCAAAACTGTTAATTTTATACAGTGAATCATGAGTTAGTATCATTCTTGTTGGCCAAAAATTACTTGACATCTAAGATAAGACTTGTGACTTGGCACAACAAGTTTTGGTTGTCACTCCTAAGCTCATCGTATTTTTCACCGATAAGCCTCACAGGAGCAATCATCACGAATTTTGGGTGAAATTTTACGGGTTCAAATCTTAAAAATGAACCTATACTAAATATCTCACATATATGCTTATAATCATATAAGTGAGAAGATCTTTTCAATAATTACAAGTACTATATTAAATATTTACTACTGCAAAATATAATAAGCAATCATTAAAATATGAATACATATTTTAATAAATTGTTGAAACATATAGCTAGTTTTCAAAATAATGCATGTAAAAATTTGCACATGACAAGTAAAGAGCAGCTAATAACGACGAAATAAGAATCAATGAAATAAGAGATTAACAATTTAAGGTAATTGGAACTATAATATAAGTCACACTCATCCTATATGAATTCAATGATAAATCGAAGTTCATTCCCCAAACAAATACCTAAATTAAACCTAGTTTACAAAAACGTTGTAAAAACAAATTCACTTACCTCAACTGACACGCAGATGAATCTTTATGAAGTACGTGAACAGGATGATAATGATGGAGCAACAATGAAAAATATAGAAACTGATACAAATGTCATTAAAATGCATTTTTGACATTGTGACACCATAAACGAAAATGAATGTCATTTTAATACCTACGAATGCTTCTCTTTAATCTCGCTACGAATGAATATACTCGAATTTGTGCAAGTTCCTACAACCAAGAACAAATTCGTTGACAGGTTAGCAAGCGGGAAATATAACACATCAATTGCTGTGAAATATTATAATCAATTAAGGTCATTAACTGTACTGTATTAATTCAATCATCATTTAGTACTAAGGAGCTCTTGTTTTAATTCCAAAACAGTGATGTCACATTTTACACTGACCCTATTGAAAATTTGACAGAGTTTTTCCTATAAAATGGACATCCCCCTTTTGGAAGAAGGGTCAATTCTGCAATAAACAATACACTTCTATATCGACCAGCAATCACAACTCATATTGGGTCTCCATACTATGTCTATTCTCAATTCAATCCACATTTACACCGCAAAATCTATAATTATGCAATTCACAATTCAAGTATACCAATTTGTAACCCATACACTCTCAATTATAGTCAATACATCAAGATATTTTCAATATCCAGTGTAATAGAATGTGCCATCATCATTATTGTTGTTTGATAAAACTTAAGATACTTTTCTTATAAGAGACAATAAAATCAATTCTTTGAAGATCGCTTTTATAAAGGAGATGAACAGTGATATATTAACGTATATATTATACATAAATGAATATTATGTAAATAGATATTACATATTACTAACAATATCATTTGTTAATTCTAAATCATTATTTTGATTGAATTCATCCATATAAGAATTTGTAAATTTAATTAAAGATAACAAATTTACATCAACCTACTTAAACCTTGGTTATAGAGCATAGGTTTGGGCGTTATGCTGAGTAATTACGAGATGAAGATTTTCATAATAGATTGGCATTTATTAAATAGAGAAGAACAAACAAAGTATATACATATTTGTACATGGCCTCCTTATAAATATATAATTTAATTAATATTTTTATTAAATAATTTTTTGTGTAATAATAGAGTGTTATTTGATTGACATGTCTTAAGTTAGAATATTTCCAATTATGGTCGATTTGTAGTTTATGTTCACTTCCATATAACAATTACTAGAAAAGCCTAAACTTGTAATTTGATCCTTATATATCATTTATGTAACAAACATTGGTTTATGTAACACCCATCTTGGGAAATTATATATCATTCATCATATAGGACTAAATTAATTTATACATCGAATATTCATCACTGGAATTAATTCATATATCTCCTATATTATAGTTAACTAAAGAGAATAACAAACTAATTAACCTTTGCTCAACGTGAAAGATTTAATTGAGTAAAGACCTAAAAATATCGATAAAGCAAAATAACATAAATACAATTAGTTGCATTCAATTCAATCATTTGTTCCCCCTCTAATGTAAGAACCTTAGCATAGAAATTCACTAAAGCCGAGTTACATTGCAAATTAAAAGGAATAAATAATTAAAGATTTAATATCTAATATAACGATAGAATGAATCAAATAATATACATAACTAAACATAATATACATAACAATTCCTTATGAAAATAACATCAAATTATAAGCAAGAAACATTATTTGATTCTTATTATTGATATAATCACTATAATCTAAAAATAATATTTTTCAACTCTTTACAAAATTAAATTAGATTAAACCATTAATTCCTAGATATATCAAATTCTTATACCAAATAGAGAATTAATTTGATTTAAAAATAATGTCCATATTCAATTCGAAATCATTTCTAATTATCTTAACGCCTTTAACAATTTTAATTTAAATTTTCAGTAAATTGCTCTTCTTATTTATTATAATTTGGAATTGCATAAAAATTATAAGAAATATGTTATTCTAATCTAACTACAAAACTATTTCTAACCTAATTAGCAATAACCTTTTTCTTAATTAGAAAACTACTATCTAAAGTAAAAATAAAATTACATTCAAAATTAAATAAAAATAAAATCATCTTAATTTAATTAAGAAAGTTCTTTAAGTTATTTTAGAGATTAATTTCTCAATTACTTGGCAAATAATCCCTTAATAAATTAGTGAACTATTTTTAAAATATCAAAGAAAGCTTATTTTTCTTAATTAACAAATAAGAATACTTTTCAAATTTAATAAAATAAATATTTTAATTAAATAAGAAACTTTTTATTCAAATTAATAAAAAAACAATTCCCTAAACAAAATACAATAATAACTGTTGGATCTTATATTTTCTGAATTTCTTAGAAATTGCTTAATTGGTTATTTATGATTATTTGTTGGTTTATTTTTTTATTTTAGAATTGAGTCATTAATTAGAATTGAGGGAAGGTTTAGAAATTGAATTTAATGAAGGGTTAGGATTAAGTTAGAATAAGTTGGATTAAGTTGGCTTGAATGGGGGGTGTAGAGCCATTAAAGACAAAGGAAGGGTATTTTTGGAAAGGCCTTGTAAGTGAAGGGTAATTTGGGAAGAATAGGAGGAATAAAAAGGCAAAAATTAAAAGAAGAGTGGGAGTTGTCGTGGAAGCCTTAGGAGGAGAAGAAGAAAACGTGAGGGAGGAGAAAAGAAGAAGAAAAACCGAAAAAGCTAGGGAAAAAGGAAGAAATTTTCGTGGAAAGAGGAAGATTCAAGGCTTTCAAGGTAAGTTTTCATCTTCTTCTTGCTTTAGTAAAAGGAAA
>JANKYE010000002.1:7677173-7690286 GCA_032467995.1 Erythroxylum dillonii | reverse complement strand
GGTGGGGGGTTGGGGGTCGGGTGATTTAAAACGAAACAAAAACAAGTTAAACCAAACGACATCGTTTTTGTTAAGTTATAAAAGTTATACTAGCAATAGGAAAACAAAGTCGTTTGGTTTGTTTCTTCTGTATGCGTTTACAAAATAGTGAAAACGATGTTGTTTCGTTTAACTCCATACAGTGTCATTTTGTTCAACAAGCGAAGAAGTTATAAAAAACGACGTCGTTTCAGGTTAACCAAACGACGTCATTTTCATTCAGTTGGAGGACAATGAATTACAAGGACATTTATGGACGGAATTTCTACTGCTGTTAAATTTTATTTTCCAACCGAAATTGTTGACGTATCTCCAATTCTGTCGGTAATTACAGACAGAAAATTTTCGGTCCATAAATTTTCGTCGGTATTTGAAACTTTTCTTGTAGTGTTAATTATGTAGCCATAAAACTAAAGACGGTCAAAAATAAAAATTACATTGCTGGATAGATTATGTTTTAGTTGACTAGATAGACGTTATGTTGGTATTACAATGTTGTATAGAGGACATTGGTTGCATGGTGAACATTGTATGTGTTCTAACGTAAATGCATGCGTGGACAACTATATATAAATGCAAGTAGTAATGTGCATGTCTTACAGGTATTATGCCTAATGTCTCCTTATGATTGGACGATAGTTATGAAAACTACCTTGTAAGTGTCCAAATCAATTTAATGTCGTTACCTATGTAAACTGTTAAGGCTGGATGGATATTAATATAATGAAAATCCTCCAAAAGTGTGGTGTGCATTGCTACTTTTAAAATTTCTGCAATACAATCCCGTTGTTTTATCCACTATCATTGGTTCCTTTTCCCTTATGTGTTTCACATATTTTTCGCCACAAAATAACCTACTATATCATGTTGTCTTTTTTCCTAGTGAGAAACAAATATTCTGCTTCATTTAATCACCCTGTACAACATTTTTTTCATTATTTAGTGGGAGAGTAACTTTTGCTGGATCAAGTGTGTAGATTTGATTGTAATTACATGGCATTAATTCTTGAGTTTACTAACCTTAAAATTAACCTTGTAACAAGTTGGTATTAGAGCTGCATTTGGAAATTTCTGGGATATTTCTCTTGGTAGACTGTGTTTGTATGGCGGCAAATTAGAACCTTAAAGCCATTCGAGAAAGGCTGGATAGGTTAGAACAGGGAATAGGGGCAATTACAGAAGTTGAAACACAGAATTTGTTTACTCGTTTGGATCACTTGGAAGAGGTGATTCAGACATTCCATTATCTCATGGATACAATTTCAATAAAAGAAAATAGAAGGATGAGAGTGATAGAGGATGTTTTGGCTCTCATTAGAAACATGGTGTCATGGATGGTGGTAGTACGTGGACAAGGTTGAAAGTTCCTGATCCTAAGCATTTTGATGGTGTGAGGGATACAAAAGTTTTGGAAAAATTTTATTTGGGATATGCAACAATATTTTGAAGTGGCTAGGGTATTGGAATGTGACAAATTTTGATTGGCCAGCATGTATTTTGCTAGAGTTGCGAAATTATGGTAGCGTGGAAAACTTGACAGTGCTCTAAATGTTGGACATCCTAAAATCAATACGTGGGAGGCATTTGTACACGAATTAAAGGAGCAATTTCTGCCTTGCATCATGTCTTGGTTGACATAGAGAACTTGCGGAAGATGAAACAAGGTGGTTCAATTCGGAATTATGTCAAAAATTTCAGTTGGTTGATGCTGGACATTAAGAATATGGTACAAGAAGATAAACTATTTAATTTTCTGTCAGAATCTCAATCTTGAGCACAAATTGAAGTATGAAGGCAAGGAGTTCGAGACCTCCCAAGTTCTATTGTAACAGTTGATTGCTTGGTAGATTTATGACCAAATAAAGATAAGGAGAAAATTTCCAAAGGTAATGTAAATGGCAAAGCTGGTGTAGGAAATTTCATGGTGCAAAATGAGAAAGATAAAAACGTGCAAACCACGCAAAATTATGTTCAACGAATTATTACTTTTTTAATTTGCAGTGGACCACATTAAGGGAGTGTTCGAAGAAAACGAAATTGAACTCATTACTGGCTGAGAGGAGGACAAAGGTGAAGTAGCAATCATCAATCCATTGTTGGCAGAAAAAGTACTTAGAAGTGGGACTTCTAAGACCTTTAACGAATAAATATGATAGTTGTACATCAAAGAGAGTTAAGAGGGGCTCGCATATGGTTCCTTCAGTGGTGATAAGGGCTAAAAATAGAATTATCGTCCCATTTTGATTGTTCCAGAGAAAGCAAAGAGGTTTGCTATCCGTTAAAGTTTATAAGTTGGACATTTGAATGGGCTACCACTTTAAATTATTGACGAAATGGCTTGAAATGGTATGTTATTTAGGTATACGTTTACCCAACTTGTTATATTAGACTTTTGCATGGAGAAATGTGAGGGATTGCCCAGCTTTGAGAGCAAATAGCCAAGGATAAACATGTTGGACATATTTGACACTTTAGTTGCCAATGAGGACATCGACTTTCTTTCGGTAGGGGAGGTTTGTTAGATCCCTTTTGTTCCTTTAATTGTGTAGCCACAAAGACTAAAGACGTTGGAACATGAAATTACGTTACTAGACAGATTGTGTTTTGGTTGGATATATACGTTATGCTGGTGTTGCAATGTTGTATGGAGGACGTTGGTTGCATGGTGAACGTTGTATGTGTTTTAACGTAAATGCATGAACTGCATGGATAACTATATGTAAATGCAAGTAGCAATGTGCATGTCTTACACGTATCATGCCTAATGTCTCCTTATGATTGGACAATAGTTATGAAAACTACCTTGTAACTGTCCAAATCAGTTTAAGGTCATTATTTATGTAAGCTGTTAAGGCTAGATGAATATTAATATAATGAAAATCCTTTAGAAGTATGGTGTGCATTGTTACTTTAAAAATTCTGCAATAGAATCCTGTTGTTTTATCCACTGTCGCAGGTTCCTTTCACTTATATGTTTAACATATTTTTGCTCCAAAAAACAACCTACTAGATCATGTTATCTTTGTTCCTTATGAGAAACAAATATTTTACTTCATTTAATCACCTTATACAACGTTGTTTCATTATTCAGCGGAAGAGTAACTTTTATTGGATCAAGTGTGTAGATTTGATCACAATTACAGGGCATTAATTCTTGAGTTTGCTAACCTCAAAATTAACCCTGTAACAGTCGGTCCAAAAAACTTTTATTTATTTTTTCAATACGTATTTTCAAACTCTTCTCTCTTCTTAAATCTTTATAGTTACAAGAAATCACATGATATAAAGGAACTAACCCTTCTTGTTCAATTAGGGTTAACCTTTGGTTTCAAATTATGTAGCATAATGTTTATCAATTTGAAAGTTTTAATGTAATTAAGATTTTTTTATTAAAAGAGTTTAATTAGGGTAAAAGCATATTATTTAGGTTCAATCGAGTTTATTAAGTTTAGTTAGGTTTTATTAAAATTAAAATAAATTAAGAAAAATAGATTAAATTAAAATTAAATTTAATAATACATGTTAGTCCCACTTTTTTACATGGCATATACGTGACACAGTAAGTTTCATATGTCTAATAAAAACAATAATTTTGTATTATGTCATAGCCAATGTGGCATAAAATGGATAATAACATAACTCCATCAAAATTTTCATCCATTCAAGATTTAAATCAAATGTTTTACAAATGTAAGAGATTATTTTCAATGCTTCAAACTATTAGGGTCTGACCTATGTTTTAGTGAAAACATTAGGATTAAATTTGCACTTTTTGTCTAGTAAAAAACTACAAACTTATAACATATATTAAGACCACATATTAATTGAAGAATATTTTACATAAGCATTTTATCTTTCAAGTACATACTAAATAAATTATTAGGCGTACATAATGACTTATGATACAAGTTTCAAATAAATAATTTGACAAATTAATGGTTTTTAAAATAAAATAACAGACTCAATGCAATTGGTATTGTTAAACCAAGGGAGGTTCTAATTAATTTTTTAATGATAACAAAACATAAATCCTACTAATAAGTTTGTTATCTTGATATGAAGCCTTTTAAGAATAAAACGAATTCATGCATAAGAAGATATTTCGTGAAGTTGATAAAAGAAACAATGAAATTTGCAACTTATAAAGTGAAGATCAAGACATATCAAGGTCATTTTATACTTTGTAATCTTGATTATAATTTCATTTTATTAGTTTGATAATCTTAAAGGCTTACCATGCATAAACATTTCATATCACTTCATTATATGAGTCCTTTTATTTATCAAGAGGTATTAACATTATTTTAATAGAAAAACCTTTTAATTTTACAAACATTTTTTAGAGAACATTTTGAATGTCGCTTTAATCATAATTGTATGACACAAATTAAATTTGATTGTTTAAAATTATTAAAATCGTATTTTTGGAGAAATCGGTTGACAAATATAAGCAGTGGTAAACCAAAATTAACCTAAAAGTGTAATAACTTAGTTTATTGCCATAATGGTTGAATAATATAGTGGTATGATCAACTAATCTAGAGTGTTCTACCAATGTCCCTTTAAGGGACACATTAATTGGTTAATATACTTAAGTGGTCGAGCAATGTTTCAACGATTAGCGATTATATGTATTTAATACACAATGGTCAACAACTAATATGATATACTGGTCAATCAATAGTCTGCAACTAGCTATTATAATGGCCAGTTTTTTTTCTCCAACAACTAGTAGGATTCAAAACCTTATATTTTTGTCATTGGTTCTTGCATCAAGAAGTATTTGAGCATCTTTTACATATTTTTTTAAGCTTTTTCCATTCATTTAAACATTTATTGTCTCAATTTGAGTGAGTGAGCCGTTTTTTATATTAGAAAAATAATAAAAAGAGCCATTTAAAGTTGTAAGTTGCTATTGGGGTCTATATTTATTGTATATGAGAGTGTTCTAAGTGACATTAAGGTTCTTCTTTACCTTAGAGAAATATTATATAAGGGTTTATCTTTACCAAGTAAAGATTGTATAAAAGTTATTCTTAGCCTTGAAAAAAGAATTATAGTAAAAATTCAAGAAGAATTTTAGGAGTGGACATAAGCAAGTACTATTTTCTAAATTACCATAAATTGGTTTGCATCTTTGTTCCTTTATTCTTTTATTTTATTATTTAAAAGCATTGTTTCATAATTTCATCCTCTATAAATTGTCATTATCATATTAAGTTAGTAATTTTTAATTAAAAATTTATAAACACCCAATAACTTTTAATTAAAAAATTATAAACACCCAATTCACCCCCTCCTAGGTGTCATTAAGGACTAACAAATGATATTAGAGTGGGTTATTAGGCTAGCATTTTGAACAAACCCTATAACAAAGATCATAATGACATATTTAAGGGCATCTTCATCATCTTTTAACCAAAAGGGACAAAACATTAGTAGAGTCCCTTTTTTATGGGAATGACTATCTCTATTGGAAAATAAGTGTGAATTTTTTTCTTGATGGACAAAAATTTTGCTTTGTGATAACTTGTCTCAGGTGGTTCATTCATTCTTACTAAAATTAAAAATGATAGAAAGGTCTCCAAGCTAATAGAGGAAAGGGATCCTCAAGGCAAGAAACTAATATCGTTGAATAGAAAAGTTGTTTAAATTTTATTTTATGCATTAGGAAGAAGCAAATTCAATAGATTCTCTATATGTGAAATGACTCATGAAATTTGACATACTTTAGATATTACACAAGAGGGAACAAATAAAGTAACATAAAGAAAGGTTAGATGCTAACATAAAAATATGAACTACTTCAAATGAAGAATGATGAAAGCATTTTTAGTATGTATACTAGATTTATTGATATTGTTAGTGCTCTTAAGGATCTTGGAAAGACCTATAATAGCATTTAAATAGTAAAAAAATTGCTTAGGTCACTTCCAAAGATATAAAAAGCTAAAGTGATGGCCATATAAAAGCTAATGATCTATTAATACTACTATTAGAAGAGCTTATTAGATCTCTTTTTACATACGAATGAGGCTCTAAGAAAAACAAGAAGAAACGACACTTTTAAACAAAAAGAATTCAACACTCAAAGCCTTAAAGGAAGAACCAAGTGAAGTAGAAGAGAAATAAACTAATGAAAGTGATGAAAAAAGACATTGTCTTAATCACTAGAAATTTTAATAAATTCTTGAAGAACTCCTAAATAGGAAAAGGCTTCAAAAGTGGTTAGATAAATTTAAATCATAATTAAAGAAATTATGTTTTAAATATAGGGAATTCGAAAATATAAAGTATCAATGTCCACTTAAAGAAAATGAAAATATGATAGAAATGACAAGAAAGAAAAGAGGGATAGAGGTAAAAAGCAGGCACTTAAAGCCTCATTTTAGGATGATATAAGTGATTCAAGAGTGAGTATTTGGAAGAAGATGTAGCTCACATGTGTTTCATATCCAAAGATGATGATGAGGTACTCTCCAACTCTAAATCTTGTAATAATGATAATGATATTGATTTGACATATAATGAACTAGTTGAGAGCCTTAAAATCATGAGCATAAAAAAGAAAGAACTATTTTCTAAACTCAAAAAGACTAAAAAAATCTAACTAAATGAATGAATGAGAATGAAAAGATAAAGAGTAAATTGAATAGTATCAAGGCATCTAAGAGTGTGGTTATTGTTGATAATCATGAATTAGATGCATTGAATCATGAGAATGAAGTAATGAAAAAGGAGGTTAATGCCCTTAAGAACTCATTGTCCAAGTTTACAATGGAAATTGAGAAACTCAAAAACATGTTTGGATCTCAAAAATATTCAAATAATAAACACAGAACTGGATATAAATATGTGAATGTTTCTAACACTAAAACTACTTTTATTAAAGGAAAGATTTTATATGGTGAAGAATCATTCCCTAAAATGACACATGAGCATGGTGCACCCATATTCGTGCATTGGCGTAAAACACATGCATATGACACATCTACTAGGGCTCACTCTAAAGGCAAACCTTATACTTTCATATATGACTCACAATTTAGGCCTATAACTCAACAATGAAGGAAAGAATAGGCATAATTTTTATGAAAAAAAACACATGATAGCTTGCAATCTCACTCATACCATATTAGGCCTCATACTAAGGATAATATTATGACACATGTTTATACTCTTCGTAGGCCTCATACAATGAAAGAAACATGCCTAATACATATAATCATTATTTCCCAAAAAGAATATTCCATTCATTTATCTAAAGGAGAAATTCCCCTAACTCATATACACATAGAAGAACAATGAATTCATCCAAGCACCAAAACCAAATAGTTCAACATCATACAACCAACTTATATTACTAATATGATATATTACTTTTATGGTAAATATGTGCATATTAATAAATTTTATTTCACAAAATAAAGGTAAATGAGTAAACCCTTATTAAAGTGGGTTGAAAAGAAGAAAAAGACCAACAATTAAAGACTCAAGCTTATTTAGGTACCTAAAACACAATAATTAGGTTATTTTATAGGCTTTAAGAAAATAAGGAACAAAGGGTACATAGATGTTGGATGCTTAAGGCATATAATCAACGATACATCCCAACTCTTAGAGACAAAAATGGAGGATTTGTCTCGTTTAGAGCCAATGTGAAGAGAAAGATTATTGGCATTGGAAAAGTTGGTAAAGAAGATCACACTATTATTGATAATGTATTTTTAATTGATAGATTAAACCATAACTTGTTAATTGTGAGACAACTATATGACAAAGGCTAGAAAGTATATTTTAGCGGAAGACCATATATATATATATATAGACATATAATAGTAATACACGCACACACACACAAAATTGATTTTGATGATTTATCTAACCAAAAATACAAATTGCCTAATGTCTATTAGTAAAAATGAATAGATTTAGCATTTGAGGCTTAAACATAAAAGTATAGACCTCATCTCTAACCTTAATTCTATGTAACTTATCAATAGACTTACAAGGGTCAAATTTGAGAAAGCCAAGATTTTTAGAGCTTGAAAATGGGAAAATAAACCAAGATCTTAACTAAGAGTAAAAAGTTGGGAACTTCTACTAAACTTTTACAATTATTTCATATAGATTTGTTTAGACCGACTAAAGTTGCTAGTTTAGGTGAAAAATTTTATACTTTTGTCATAGTTGATACTTTAGTATGTTTACTTAGCTCTTATTCTTAGCCACTAAAGATGAATGTTTGGGGCATTTATCAAATTTATAAAGAGGCTCAAAATGAAAAAGTAGCTCTATGTTGCATCTATTAAGAGTGACCATGTAAGAAATTTAAAAATAAAAGGTTTGAAACCTTTACTGAAGATAACAATATCTTTCGCAACGCCAAGAAATGGCTAGATCTATGAAAAATGAGTGTGGCCTCCCTAATTATTTTTGGGTATAGGTCATGGCTACTGTATGTAAAATTTCAAATAAAGTGTAGATAATATTGTCTTTAGATAAAACCCCTTATAAGCTTTGGCATAGGAAGAAGCTAAAATTTAGTTACTTTAAAGTTTTTTGGTGTAAGTGCTATATTTTGAATATTAAAGATTACTTAGGAAAGTTTCATTCCAAAGTGGATGAAGGATTTTTTTTACCATTCCTTAACAAGCAAAGCATATAGGGTGTTTAATAAAAAAAGTCTTATTGTTGAAGAGTCTATGGATGTTGTCTTTAATGAATCTCCTATTATATCAAAGAATGATCTTGAAGATGATATCTAGGTATATCTAGGGAATTAGAGAAATTAGTCCTTAAAGAAAATAAGAGTGATCATCAACACATCTTATATGAGCATATTATCAAACCAAGTGAGGGAAACAAGAGGGATGAGAAGATACAAAGAGATTATAATTTCAAGAAGAACTATCCTCTAGATTAATTTCGAGGTGATGATCAATAAGGAGGAATCATTATATCTCATTTTATAGACTTATCTCATCCTATTTTCATTTTTTCAATTGAACATAAGATTGTAGAAGAAGCTCTTAATGATGGAAGTTGGGTTTTTGCTATAAATGAGGAGTCAAACCAATTTGAGAGCAATAAAGTCTAGAATTTAGTATCTAGACCTAGATATCACCAAATCGTAAGTACCAGCTGGGTTTTTAAAAATAAATAAGATGAATTGAGTACCATTATGAGAAATAAAGTTAGATTGGTGGCAAAAAGGTATAATCAAGAGGAAGGCATAGATCACAACGAAAGTTTTGTACTACTAGCTAAGTTAAAATATATTAGACTATTAATTGCATCTGCATCTTGTATAAACTTTCAATAGTTTCAAATGGACGTTAAAAGTGTTTTTTTAGTAGTTCTCTTTAATAAGAGTGTATATTAATCAACTTAAAAAAAACATAACAGTTCCAACAATGTTTACAAAATTTCTAAGCCTTATATGGTTTGAAACAAGTTACTAAATATTGGTATGATAGGTTAAGTACATATCTTTTAGAAAATAGTTTCTCTAAAGTTAAGGTTGATGCTACATTCTTTATTAAAATCCACAAGTATGATATTTTATTTGTTCAATTTTATACTGATAATTTTATTTTTGGCACTATTGAGAGTATATTTAAATAATTTTACAGTTATATGAGTAGAGAATTTGAGACTAATATAATAGGAGTGCTTAACTTCTTTCTTAGACTTCAAATCAAGGTATCTTTATCAATCAAGCAAAGTACACCAAATAACTACTCAAATGCTTCAAAATGGATTAAGCCAAATCACTGGGGACACCTATGAGTATCACAATAAAATTGAACGAAGATGGAAAGGCAAGTCGAATTATGTAAAAATTTGTTGATGTTTGATTAGTAGTTTACTTTATATTACTGTAAGTAGGCTCAATATTATATTTAGTGTATGCATGTTTATTGAATTTCAATAGTGTCTTAGGGAATCCCACCTTTTAGTCATTAAGTGCATTCTTAGTTATTAATGTGGTACCATTTCGTTAGGACTTTGTTATCTTAAGCATACATTTTTTTACTTAATTGGTTACTCTGATGTAGATTTCATAGGAAGCCTTTTAGATAGAAAGAATATGTTTAATACATGTCAGCTTCTAGGAAATGCGCTATTATCATGGTTTAGTAACAAACAAAATTTAATTACTTTATCAATTATGGAAGAATAATACGTGGCTGCTAGTAGCTGTTGTACATAAATCTTGTAGCTTAGACAACACCTTAGAAACTATGGTGTGAACCTTACAAAGATACCTATTAAGTGTGATAATACTAGTGCCATTGATCTTACAAAAAATCCCATTCAACACTATAAAAATAGCCCCATAGAAATTAAATACCACTTTATTAGGCATCATATGCACAATGGAGATATTAAGTTAGAATTCATGGATACAAAACATCAATTGGCCAATATTTTTACTAAAGCTATGAATAAGGATAGATTTTATAAAATTAGAAGAGAATTGGATATGATTGATGGAAACTTGTTTTGACAAACGACTCTATTAATGTTTCTAATTACTACGATAAAATTTTCCATGATTTAGTATATGTTTTAATATTTTAATTTAAGTTTCAAAGCTATTTTTGAATTTATTAAGACATACTGGTCAACCCATACCTTATATTATGATTGAAATTTGTTAGCTATCCTAAAAAATCTACACCTTTACTTTTCAATGAGTTTGCTAGTTGTTTGATCAGTTATTTAGTCGACTACATAGTCATACTGGTCGACTAATGCCTTCTTATAGTTGACTAATGTCCCTGCATCTGAGAATTCTTTCATTTCAAGTAAGTTTATCAAGGGAGTGGTCAAATATATTGGTCGACCAACAACCGTAATTGATCTACTAATACTCTTTAGTAGATGGCCAATAGAGCCAATCTTTATAAACTAAATCTTCTAGTAAGTTTGTAATAGGTTTGGTTGATAATATTGATCGACTATAACTCAAGTCACCAGTCGATCAACATATCATTTTTAAGTAGAAACTCATCTTTCTCTCTTCTTCACCACTGCTTTCTTTCTCTCTCTAAGCTAAAATCATCAATAAGTGTCCTTTCTCTCATTTTGGAAACCAATAACTAAGACTCTTCCTTCTAACACTCATCTTCCTCTCTCTTAATCAACTTAAATCATTCTTGAAGAAGGCATATTGTTTAGTTATCTTACACGAAGCTCCACTATTCTCTGACTAGCTTTAAGCAATTTCCTCATATCTACTAAGTTCCTCTACACTCAAAAGGCTAAGGTTCATCGATATTGATCACCAATTCACCTAACTCCATTTAGGGTAAGCCTTAATTTCCTTGTTTTGGGAATTTTTAGAAATTATTTAATTCCTCTTCAAATTATTAATCAATTGGTGTTATCTATATTCTTTTACTTCGAGTTATACTTTCAATTTCATGACATCGCATATAGATTGAATTAAATTGGATTTTTGGTGAGTTAAGGATTCAAAATTAGGGACTTGTTAAGTTTTGAATATCCTTGATTATTTTTTAAAATTGAGGGTTCATTAATGAAGTTAAAGACTGAAACGAGTTTTTTCAACTCTCATTTGTATTGTATTATGCCTAATTTTGTTTGAATTTGAATTTTTGACACTTTTGTCAAATAAAATTAGGAAAGTACTTGATTATATGCATTTTAAAAAAATTGATGATTTACTTCTTTAATTTGGAACTTCTTTAAACTATGAATACATTCAATTTCATTTGAATGTTATCAATCCATAATCTAATTGAATAATTTCAACTTAGGCCTTTTAAAAGAAAGAAAATTAGGATTTTTAAATTGAATATAATATTAGGCCACATGATTCAAATTAAGCCTATTACATTTTTTAATTTTGATTTCATGATATGCTTTCACCTTTCATGAATAAATTTAATTTTTTAATATTCTGCATTTCTTAACTCTGATTTCTAATCAATTTTGCATATTTCATGGTATATCTCATATTATACCTTGAGATTGCTTTCTTGTTGCTACAATAGTCGAAAATTTGAAGTCAATGGGATTGAATTTATAGAAGAAAAAAAATTCTCCTATAAATGAGTGTACACCCATACTCCTTTTAAACACTTCTCAATTACCTGCGTTAACCCATTACCTTATGCCTTTCCTATGCCCTCATTATAAGAAGTAGACGAAACCATAATCTTATGCCTAGGACCCTCACTCTAGGTAGAGTTAACTGCATCTCTTCTAGGATTTGAAGGACTTAAGATCGATCTCCAACTCCTTCACCTTCTATGTCCCCTCAAATTAATGAGGATGAGTATTTTAATAACAACTCTCTTTAGTTTCATGGCTTCCTGAGAGGTATATGAAAATTGTGGTTATCTTCCTCACTAATCTAGAACAATTCAAAGCATACGAGCTTATCCAAATTTTTATTAAGCAAGGGTGGGAATCCCTTCTTACGAAACATGTCTTATAAGCTCAACCAATATTAGGTTGGTTATTTTATACTACTATTTTACGTAAAGTAATTCAAAAGGTGACACTCATATCTTCTTTAAAATCTATACTGTCGATATTCATCTCACTTATGATCTCATAAATGAGATCTTAGGTATCCCAATTCTTAGAAATTCGAACTATTATAGTTGTCATACTCCATACAATACTTGATCTTATTATATGACTAATAGGGTCGTCAAAATTATCTTTGAGTTAGGTAACCAGGAAAAGGTCAATAGAAAACCCAAAGATGTAGCCTCAATATTATTCGATGATTTCACCATTTATTCATAACTTTGTTTCTGTTCGTGGTTACTTTACTTTTTTAGGCTATAATGAACTTTTTTTTGGTCTCTACCCTCATGATACAAGAGCATGTTCATCTTTGGTCGGGCCGGCCTAAGGAGGCCCAACTTCAAGCCCAGGCGTTGACAGCCCAGTAGTAAGAGGTCGTCTCACATGCGAACACAAAGACCTACATAATGACCTAAACCTAGCATCCACGTCGTATATAAGGTACTATTCTACCATGATAAGGGGTACGAGACTAAAACCCTAGTTTCTTCTCTATTCCAGCTA
>JANKYE010000002.1:7642214-7658340 GCA_032467995.1 Erythroxylum dillonii | reverse complement strand
ATGTTTTCTAATTATTTTCTATTTTATGAAAAAATTTTCTAAAAAATTAGAGAATTTTCAGAAAGTAAACGCACCCTGTATTTTTCGGCAAAACCTGTAACCAAGCTTTTATGTTCAGGTTGGATTTCAAAAGATGCGTAGGAGCAGGGGTAGAAGCTCCGTACAGGTACGTATGAATTATTTACTGGGTTTTGAAATTGAAAGCCGAAAATTGGTTACAATCTTGTATTTAAAATATCTGGGCTTTTAAGGGTCCATTTATGTAACGGTCTACGTTAGAGGAGTTAGTCATTTCTTGTGGTAAAACGTTTGAGGTTCTGGAATCATATATAATGATCTATACAGGTCTACGTTAAGGGAACAAATTATTTTAGGTTGGGTCGGTTGTGTTAGGCCCAGGTCCATGTTCACATGTCTACAGCCCACCAAGCGTTAGTCTCTCATGCAAACATAAAGATCTACGTAAAGACTTAAACCTAGCGTCTATGTCATATATAAGGTACTATTCTACCATGATACAGGTACGAGATTACAATCCTAGCTATTCTTCTTTGTTCTCAGCAGCCAAATATTTTACAAAAGACTAATTTGAACGTCGGAGGGGCTTTCCGAGAATCAACTCCTGGTATGCCTTTATTTGTTTTGCAGGTATTCGATAGTCGAGATCACGCAGAATAATGGATCCATGCAACAACGTTCAACCTCAACAGAATCTGGATGAACCAACTTGTTTTATTTACTCTGATACTACTTTGTTCTGCCTCATTTCATTTACATATTTATATGAGATTCAAAAAAATATGAATGAGATAAAATAGCATGGAGTAGGAATAAGATAAGTAGAACTGGTGACATTGGAGGAGGAGTCAGTAGTCATCGAGACATCATTTCTAACCTTAAGTAGTGGTTCCAACCCCATGAAAGTCACCATTTTCTATTTTAATAAAAGAAACCCCGTATCAATTCAATCACTACCCTTTTCCAAAATGAAAATAAAAATATTCGTTTTTGTTTTAATATTATCTACCAATCTCATGAGATAGGACATTAACCTATATAGGCGTCATCAATTATATGTGATATTTTAACATTGATATTTGATACTAAAATTCACCTTAACCAAAATGGCAACAAAGTATAGTATTTCAGCAGTTGACAAAAGCAACAACACAATGGAAGGAATAGAAGACTAAGAAAGCTCCTTTACAAGTCACAAAAGAAAAAGAGAAACGTGTAGACTCAGCAAGTGGGTGCAAGATGCGTTCGAGGACTGGAATATTGAAGCTTCCGCGTGAATAACCCTATGATTGGACCCAGTCCTCGCACTTGCCATTGCCGCCCACCAAGGACAAAGACTTTTTTTTTTTTTTTTCCTAGTTGAGAAATCAAGATGAATAAGCTTGCATAAAAAGAGGGATATTCTGTTCTCCTCTATCCAATTGTCTATTTCCAACGTATCTCAACCATTTAATTCAATAAATTAAATAGTTGAGATTTGACGAGAACGGAAGACTGTTCCCTAAAAAGTATAGGCATAATTGTGCTTTTTTTTATTATATTAGGTATCTCGGTTTAGCCAGACTAATTCTAAGCCCCTACGACCTCATCCCAAGAGCTTAGAAGATGTAAATCTGGAACTTCAAGATCTCTCAGATTCTTACGTAGCCTGTACACTTCTGCGTACAATGAGTCTTCACATACTTAATTGTTCAGCTGATGATTGATCACTGACTCTTCCTGCTCAGCATCAAGTTCCCATCAGCTCCCAGGTTTCTTAGTAGCTACAACTCTCACACTGCCGCTGGAAGCAAGACGTCTGTAATTAATCCGATTAAGGAGTTGTTCCCAAAGGACTAGAGGATCATCAATAGGAACATGCCTATTTCACCTCCTTTGGCGTGACTCGAATTCAAGACTTCCTTTTTAAGAAAAAGTCTTAAGTGAGAAATTTGGACCAATTGATCCACCTCTCATTGTCACTTGTGAAATATTTCTTATATTATGTAGAAAGAAGTGAAGATGGTATTCAATTTGATTTTGTGTCACCTCCTCTCGGGAAATGAAAAGAATGTTTTACACAAACAAAACTGGAATTTGTTTCACCCATTTCGTAAATCTTCTTTCTTCTCAAAATTGCCAATATTTAATCCAAAATCATCTGCCAATGTGTTGCATGTCAAGTGTCATAATTTATTCTTAGACAAATATTTGTAAAATATTTACAAAACATCGTTTCGCTTTGACCAAAAATTTCTCAAATCAATTCTAATTGAAAACAATGAAACATTATTCTTAATTATTTTAAAGTGATAAATCTTATATTAATCACTCAACTATTTCTATATAATTCATATTACATCTAACGACTATCTACAAAGATATCCTTAACTAGAATAGGTCATAAATAGTATCAAAATATAGTAATTCATATATAAGATAACTTTGGAAATCTTAAGTCAATTAATCTCTTATACAATTATTACAATAAAAATTTTCAAAGACACATAAGTAATATTCCAACTAGATTTATCATATAGGGTCAGTTAAGTAAACTTGTTCTTTAACAAGCAACTATATGTTTGTTTAAATATCTTCATATTTTAGTTTGTTAAATCAAATACTTCCTTCATAAGGAAAAACATAACAAATATTAGTCTTTTTACGTTCTATTAATATTCAGCCTGCATATAACAATGACTAGAAAGAATTTAAGGATACTATATAAATGTAATATAAGTCTTATAATTATAATCACATCATACTTTAATTTGTAATATATAATTATCTTATAAACTTTATCATATACCTCTAAATATGTACAATATAAATAATGCTTTCAAATTATTTTGTTACTAAAATATAACCAACGGATTAATTTGAAGGTATAAACTAACACTTTCAGCGTACTTTCTTGTGCTCTCTTGCAAACTAATTCTTGTTTGCATTGATTTAGACAAGGATATCTTTTGTGTTTATCTGTATATATTCATACCAATATTTTTCTCTACCAAAGAAAAATAAAATAAGGAATTACAAATTTTTACATTTAATATGCGTCAAATTCAAAGATTTCAGCTTTCAGTAGTGTGATGCTCGAAATTTTGTTTGCTTTCGATATAATCCCTTTTTGTCAAAATCAGATATATTTATTTGCAAATTTTAGGAAACATATATTTCTCACTCAAATAAGATTTGTCATTATATACATGACAGTAATAGAGAATAAAGGATTGAAAAGTAATTAATTAAAATATTTCAAATTTAACTATGGATTGATTATATAAAATTTTAGTGAATTAAATTTAATTGAAGTAAATATATTATTTTCATAAAAAAAATTAAATTGATAATGATTTGTCCTTTAATAAAAGAAGAATGATCTTTATAATCAATAAAAAATTAAACATTTAATTAATAAAAATTGAAAGGCTAATATTGACTTAATAATAACTATTAACACTAATACAATAATTGATATACTTGGAATTATTAATTTAATTAACTGACACGAAAGGTTGATGAATTATTATTTAAATATTTTTCATAACTTTAAAAATTAATCTTATATCATTACAAGAAATCGATGAATTATCGACAGAAATCTTATACCTGTCAGAAAAGTTGTTCGGAAAATTTTCGATTACTAACGGTAGCAATATCCATCGCTTAACTCGAAAGCAAATGAGTACACAATGGTGTTTAGCGATTGTAATTAATTACCGTCGGTAAATAAAATGGGAATTGTTGGCAACAAAATTTTTAGTTTACCGATGAAAAATTCCGTCGATAAATCTGTTGGTAAATTCTATAGCTATACGTCATCATCTGTGGTTTGCTTCTGTTCAAAAAAACCAAACAACGTCATTTTGTTATCCTTAAAAAGTTCAGCAGAGACCCCTTCCCCCACCCTCCCCTCCGGCCCTCGACGTTTCCTCCTGCGTCCTCCAGATCTGCCGCTACGTTCATGTTCTCCTTCGTCTTCTCCATGGAGACGCTGCGTCTTCTCCGGCCGTTGCAGTTATCTTCTCCAACCATGGAGCTGCGGTTTTCGTGTTTTTGGCCTTCATTTTTCTGTCGAAATGTGCATCCGTGGTTGATATTTATGGTTGATTTAGAATTAGTTTCATGTACAAAATGATTTATGTACAAATGTTTGTGTGTGGGCATGAGGAAGTGTTGTATATGGATTGTGAATGCCGAAGTGGAAGATTGAGTTTTTTTGAGTTTGTGTATAGATTGTGAATGCTGAAGTGGAAGATTAAGTTTGTGTATGGGCATGAGAAAATGTTGTATCTATGGATTGTAAATGTCGAAGTGGAAGATTGAGTTTGTGTATGAAATTTTTTTTGAGTTTGTGTATAGATTGTGAATACTGAAGTGAAAGATTGAGTTTGTATTTAGCCTTTTTTTAGTTTCATGAATGATTGATTTAGAAAACATGCATGCATGATTGAGATCTTCCCTACTAAATATTGATTAATTGTTTATGATGATTGATTGTTGAAGAATGAAATATGATCTAATACATGTTATTTGAAATTGTGAGCTTTTAAGCTTATAATTATTATTCATCATTTTCTAAACTGAGCGATTGTCACAAAGTTTGATACTTCTACAGCTTGGTTTTTTATGCATGTTAAGAACATATCATTAACCATTAGTTTTGGTCTTATAAAGTAATACAATGGTTGGTTCAAAATTACTATGACTCCTTCAATATAATATGATTACTATTTAGAAAAGGTAATGAATGATACATCCTAAACAATCATTCATCGGAATACATCTACTAAGCGATTGTAGGATAATTTATGGACATTATTAACTTAGTATAATTTTTTGAAGTTAAACTTTCAAAATGTTTACAATTTGGAAACAAATGAAAATTGTTATGTGTCATCTCAAACATATAGATTACCAAATGACAAATATGTTTTACCTACTAATTAAATCGAATGGAATGGTATTTAAGGATTTTAATACTCCTTTCATTGGAATTGAAACAACTCTCCAAATTTCACTCCATAACCTTTGTCACACCCAACTAATAACATCAAAAGGTCAATTTTAGATATATTCAATCATTTAGTAATAGAATGCAAAAAATATTATCATCAAATAACCCGTATCAATACAATTTTACTCATGACTAACATGCTTTTTATGTTTTTTTTCTCCTCTATTCGAGGTTTTAACTTTTTTTCTCTTGACCTCCCAGAACATAATTTCATATTAACATCTTCTAATAATTATACAAGCCTTTAAAAGTTGTTGTGTTATCACCAACATAACCAAGGGTCTTATTAAATGCCATTTTTAACGAACTCGTCCTAGCAATAATGATATCATCATCGTGATGAATGTTACCAAACTATTTAAATTTCATCCTAGTCAAAATCTTGACTATATAGCTATAGTTGGCTAGTAAAGGAGTTTCACTTAATATTACTATGTATAAATAAATCACATTTCAACTTGCACCCATCTCCTTCACATCATAAATCTTAATATTTCTTTCACTCAAAGTTTTGCTCATCTTATAGTATATTAAACTTGTTAGCTCTTCTTATACAATACAAAACATGGAATTAGTGTATGCCTTCTAAAACTCCTTGTTAAGCATCACATGACTTTGTTAATTGGCATCACCAATTTCTTATCATCTTATATTGATTTTGTTTCCTCACATTATATTAGTCTTATGATGGTTCTTAATGAAGCTTCTAGAACCCCAACAAAGTTAATCTTCTCTCATCTTCTCTCTTACTCTTATTTAGAACTTGGCTTATTGAAACATTGCTATTGTTTGCTCTATTATGAATCTCCATTGAACATGGAATTTTCATCAATTTGTAGGTTCGACATATAGATTTAATGTTTCCTACACCCTTACTAAAACTTTAAGTCATAGTAATAGAATTATTATTCTCCTTTATTTTTGTGTAAGTTAAATTGCTTCATATAAATTGATATGCATGTACTTTATTATTATAAAATGGTTAGTATCTCTCGTATAAGTTTCATGGTTATTCACGTGTTCTAAAATGTGCTCAATACGTTTTATATGATTGTTTTAATATATCCCGCTTTCAAAATTGTTAACAATTTTGTTCTTAGTTGTAGAAACTAATTTGTTGGCAGTATTTCTATTTCAGACGAGATTGAAGAGAAGCTTTAGCAGGTATTCAAATGAGCTTCATTTCCTTATTTTGTTTACAATGTCAACAATGAATTTGCACACATTTTAATCAATTTGTATGAGTTTCTATATTTTTCATTGTAGCTTCGTCATCATCTTCTTTCACATACTTTAGGAAGATCCTTCTGCGTATCGGTTAAGGTAAGTTAATTTGTTTTTTTACTATGTTTTTGAAAACTTGGTTAAATTTGGTAATTTGTTTATAGATTGATCTTCTCATTTGAACGTATTACATGGCTGATTTAATTTGGGTTAAATGAACGGAATCTTGTTTGTGGCATGAACTTCGGTATATCAATGAATTAATATTGGATGAGTTTGACTTATATTATTGTTCCAATTATCTTAATTATGTCAATCCATTATTTCTTTGATGCTCTTTGAAATGATTATGTTCTGTTTACTTTTCATGTTTGAATTTTTACATGGCTTTTTTAATAAAAAAGTTGTATATGTTAAACTAATTTATTAAAATAAGTATTCATATTTTTATGAATACTTATTATATTTGGCACTAGTATATATTAAATATCAATAAAATATCAAACTATTAACATTAATTCTCTTCTAACATATATGATTACAAGCATATATGTTCGATCTTCAGTTTAATAATAATTTAGATCTCAACCCATAAACCTTAACCCATAACTCATGATGGAGCTCTCGTGAGGCTTATCGGTAACAAATACTAGGAGCCTAAGAGTTAGAACAAGAACTTGTTATGTTCATTCACAAGTCTTATCTTAGATGTTTTGTACTCTTTGGCGAATATGAATGATACTAACTATGGATTCATTGTTTTAAATTAACAGTTTTCCATACAGGAATGTGTACTCTATGGTGTATTTCGTTAATGGATAAAAATATCATACATAATATTATGGTCATAATATGGTAACAATAAATAGTGAAGTTTCTATACAATGAGATTTGACGGATTACTATAGTAAAATTATTGAGATGCTTGAAGTTGAGTAACTACATTGCCAATAAAGCGATGTGTGATATTTAAATGTGATTGGTGTGAATCGACTCCAAATGATGGAACAAGAGTGCATAGCCAATACAATCTAGTTGAAATCAACAATCGAAGAAGATTGAGACAATTTGAATCTTTTGTGCTGACAATGCAAGCAAAACAAGTGTGTTATGTTCCTTTTCTAAGATTACGACTAGATAAGTCAAATTGGTTGGCGGTTTGCAAAGTTAAACCTAGAGGTATTTTTGAATCACATCGAAAAGGAGAGCAAAGAATTGAAAGTGAAGCGTTTCAGGGAGATGTTCATTTTATAAATGTATCTGTCACATATGATGATAATGAACCTTTGAACGATCCATCTAATGAATATGTTGAAATTTCATCTAAAGAGGATGAGGAGGGTCAGAGATCTGAAGAGGAGTCAGAGTTCGATTCTTATTCTTCTGAAGAAGATGATGATTATAATTTACAATTATGTTATGATAGAGATTAATTTATGTTTGTAATATAATCATTTATTTTTCAAATAATTGATTTCCTTTTCAGTCTATTATGTAAAGTATTTAATTCAAAATCTTAATCAAGGAATGTGTACATGGCGACTGGTTTCAGATAGTAATAATTCATTCTGTTGGAAGGAATGTGGCAAAATTGTCCTAACCTAAGGAATAAACATTGCAGGAAAAATCTCAACTTCATACACTAACGATCGTTTGCCTTCCATGGCCAATCTTCTACTTCAAGGTGTTTAGTATGATCTGGACAATGTCACTTTCCTTATTATGTACTTCTCATTTCTTTTGATGAAGCTATTATATATATTCACATTTGATGGTCTATACTATATGTTGTTTTAAGCTTCCTTAAATTTCGAAGATGACATGTATGTCGATAGAGGCAGGAGCGATCTCATAACGGTCTATAAAGGATTAGGGAGATCGGTTCGTTTGGAAAATTCGTTAATTCCACAAACCTTATCTTCATATTCACATATGCATTAATAAATAAATCTTTTGGTTCGTTTAACGATTTTCTAATATGACATTATCTAAGTTCTATACTGATTGTGTTTTAGGTAAACCTATTTGTACTAGTAGTTCATCTGGAGAGTTAGTCCTCCATACTCAATCTGGCGACTCATTCACTATATCCTCTACAAGTTTAGCTATAGTGGAAATGTTGTTACAAGACGGTGTTAAAAAGCCTACACCTGAGGGAAGAAGTATCACTGTTTCAATTGGTGCATTTGAACATGCCAGGACCCTTCTTGAAAATCCAGATATTGGGGACTCATTTACCTTTACCGACTCTCATGTCACATAGAATCCAAGAAAATAATTATATCATTATGATTTAGCTATGCAATACAATAGACTCAGCTATAAAGTTGATTTCTTGTTTTATCTGTAAGAATTTGTTAAACAACCTCCCTACTAGTTATAGGTCATCCTGCATCATATTGAGTGTGGGCTGTTATTGTTCTTATTCTACGACTTTAACAATTGTTAACCTTCTATGTCATCGTTTGTACTTCAATATGATATACAAAAAATCGCCTTATTTCCTTTTGCATATATTGTGTAAAATATTGAATTCAAATTCTTATATTTGTAGAAAATTATTGAATTTTAGGTAGAAATATGGGACCAAAGAGATAGCGTGAGGTTATATAGCCCAGGTTCAGAAGCATGTTCGGATGTACTTACTGTGAAGGTGGATCGTTACAGTCTGCAGCTGGCACTACATGACCTCTTCCCCCTTCAGGACCTACAGTTGTAGATGAGGCATCACCTGCTGCTCGTCATGTTACACCATCCTTAACTTATACATCATCCACTACCCCTTTTTCGGATAGAGGAGAGAATCGCCAACCTAAAGCTGAGAGACATGATAGAAGAAAGTACATAACAATTGACAATAATCTATAAGTGAAGTCACATTAAGCACTTATAAAATTACTTTTTATATTAGGTTGATTCCGTCTGGACTGTGTTTCAGAAATATGACATCTACATTTAAGGAGATGATTGATCTTGAGAGTTATATGTGGAAGAATATCTTTCAGGCCGCAAAGGGATTTTGCTTTCAAGAGTTTGAGGTACAATAAATTTTCTTTCTTTTTATATTACTTTGCATACATTAATTAGATAAATATTATTACACTATAGTAACTCAACATTGATCCTTATATTTTCAAAAAGAAATTTTCTGGGATTCTGGTTTCGACACGATCATCCATAAAGTATAGGAGAGGCGAGCTCGTACACGTTATCGTGACTTTATTGGTGCGATACACAAGGCTGGTGTACGACCGCCTTATATTTTGAAGCAAATATGGAGTCGTTGGTAGGAGTATTGGACAAGCCCTGAGGCAATGTCCATCTCAGGGCGTAACTCCACCAACAGATATGTAGGCCCGGGGGAGAGAGAGTCTTCTCATATATACAGGAGGATCAATTACCCACCATGAGCATGCACTAAATATCTAAATTTGACAATTATATTGTAAATGTTTTACTTTGTTGTATTTCTATTTAAATTGATGAGTGAATGTTGAAATGAAAATATGTGTATTTGGATAATGATAATGGTATAAATGTCTGGTGCTATATATGGTTGCGTTGAATTACTTTACTTGTTCAACAAAGGGAAATATCATAAAGATAGAGGAAACTCTGCCGAATTTTTTATAAAATCTATTTGACATCTAACATTTTAGGTTAAATATGCAGGAAAAGTCTATGGGCATGAGGCCTACACATATTTAGGTGTTTTTGCACACTCACACAAAGAAGCATGACGGTGTGATATTCGTCAACAGTTGATGTAGAGAACTGAATGTATGTGAAATTAATGCTTAATTATTATTTCTTAATAATTATCACTTACTAATATAAACATTGCTTCCTAATAGGACCAAATACAAGAAACCATTCAACGACAGTCTCAGCAGGAAACATTTGTTGATGAGACTGAGATGTATCTTGGTGCTATAGATGGTAGGGACCGTCATGGAAGGATCTTCGGGCTAGATTCGTTTGCGAACACATGTTATTCGCAATCCTTCACGTCCAGTATAGTAGCGTCTAGTAGACAGTTGCAAACTGATCACATCAATCAGCTTCAGACAATAGTGGACACATTGATAGACACCATAACTCCACTGAGACAAGAGATGGATGAGATGAAGGCAAGGGGTAGCACATCACCGACGGACACCAAGACATTAAGATTATTGTAGTCATTTGTTTTGAATTACAAGACTTATTATGTATACTGTAATGTTTTTATTATCAATTAAGATAATTTTAACTTTATATCATCAATCAACTTTCTGTTTAAACAAATTAAATATATAAATAAATAAAATTGTTATGCACAGATAATTCATAAATGTTGAAATTATGTATTTATCATAAGATCATGAAATGAAATTTAATCTTGGGTTCTTTTTTTTAAATTCTTGCTTTTATTTACCGACAGAATATAAAAGACCGTCGCAAAATAACATTAACCGATGGAAAATCTTGAACCATCGGTAAACTATATGATATTTACCGATCGATCTTCTTCTTCTATCGTTAATATTGAATCCCTTCGCGATTATCTAAACTACAGTTTACCGACTGTTCGTCTTGTTTCCATTGGTAATTTTACCGATGGGAAAAACCTTCCGTCAGTAAATTTTACCGATGGACAGGCATTACCATCGGTTTACTTTACTGACAGAAGGACAAATACAATATCGATCGTTAAATTTACCAAAGGCCGTATTACCGACGTTGTTGACCGTTGTTTTATTCCGTCGGTATATGTGTTTTCTGTCGGTAAATTATAGATTTCTTAGTGGATATCTTAAATTGTTTATTGATTTACAAAAATAATTTAAATAACATTAATTTTAATGGTAGTTGAAAGTTATCAAAATCATGATATAATGATTCCTTAATAATAAAAGCACCGTCGGTAATGTATATCTTAAATTGTTTATTTATTTACAAAAACAATTTAAATAACATTAATTTTAAGGGTAGTTGAAAGTTATCAAAATGATGACCTAGTGACTCCTCAATAATAAAAGTTACCATTACCGGTTGTATCGTTTGATTGGCTATGCTTCAAAGCATAGTTTTAAAACTTGGACCGGATTGGTCGGTCTGATCGGTTTGACCAGTGACCGGTCGGCTATTCGATCCGGTTAACTTTAGAAAACTAGTCTTTAATTGAATCAGTTCGAACCGGTGAAAATTGGTCAATTGATCGGTCGGATTGGTTCTGTTCAACCGGTCCAACCACTGGTTCAACAATTTTTTTTATTTTTTATTTTTTGATATTTTTTATTATTAATATTATATATAATTAAATATAATTATTGCATAATTATGACGTTATACCGGTTCGATCGGTAGTTGAACCGGTCAAACCGGTAATCAATAAAACTTCTGATTTAATAACCGGTCCGAATTTCAAAACACCGCTTCAAAGCCTTGACTTAGTAAACTTAGTTCATGGGAAGACCGAAGCAAAAATTCCACCCTGTGGCATATGGATATACTCTCCTCCGCCAAGTAAGTCATCCTTCCTTCACATCTTCAGCTTTAAACCTCATCTTTCCGATCAATCACCCACCTTCTCTAGCACCAAGAAGATACGTATCTTCATCAAGAAATTATCGTTGAGTATGGATAGAGAACAAGAAGAGATGCAGTTTCTTGGGCTCTTTGGCACCTACACAGAATCCTACAAGATCATCTTTACATGGAGGAAGATTTTCAGCCAAATAACCTTAGCCCTTATTCTTCCTCTAACTTTAATCTTCCTAGCCCAGATGGAAGTCTCCGATATCCTCTTTTCGAAGATCATGTTCAACGAGATACAGTTAGAGCACACTCGAGCCGGCACGGCGAGATACGATAAACTTTCCGATATGATCAGCTCGGAGATGGCCTATCTTTGGCTCTTCAAGTTTGCATATTTAATTATTCTCTTTGTACTCTCTCTTCTCTCAACCGCAGCTGTCGTTTACACCATTGCCTGTATTTACACGGGTCGAGACGTGACTTTCAGGAAGGTTATAAGTGTTGTCCCCAGGGTTTGGAAGAGGCTCATGGTCACCTTCCTCAGCATCTTCTTTTGTTTCCTCGCGTACAACTTTGTTGCCGTTGTAGTCCTGATTCTTTGGGCAGTTCATATTGGACCAACCAAGTCTGGTACTTCTGTTTTCTATATTTTGCTTCTCTTTTACTCTCTGGGACTCGTGTACATGGCCATAGTTTGGCAATTGGCAAGTGTTGTATCTGTGCTAGAAGAGGCCTGCGGATTTAAGGCCATGATTAAGAGCAGAGCACTGATTAAAGGAAAGATGTGGATGGCCACAGTAGTGTTCCTTAAGCTGAGTCTATCCTCTCTAGCAATCCAGATCATTTTCCAGAAGCTGGTTGTACACGGTAGTGAATCATTAAGTATGGTGAACAGAGCATCATTTGGGATTATCTGTTTCTTACTGATTATCAAGTTGTTTCTATTCCAACTTGTGATTCAAACTGTCATCTACTTCATCTGCAAATCGTATCACCATGAAAACATCGACAAATCTGCCTTGTCGGATCACCTGGAAGTATATATGGGAGAATATGTTCCATTGAAGTCCAAGGATGTCCAGTTGGAGCATTTTGATGTCTGACCGGAGACATTTTAGAAACAGAGAGAACCTAGCAAAATAAAAGGTTGTTAAACTACTGCAGTGACTAGCTGTAAAAGCGTCGAAATGTGTTCTTCTCATATAAAGTCATATATCAATCAAGTATAAACTTTTAATTTGGAGAAGATGAATGTAAACTATTCACGGTTTCACATGGCTATGTACCGATCCTACCAAGTCTTTGCTTGTTTATTGATTAAGTCGTCTTTGTTCATCGAATGCACTTGTTTTGAATGGTTAGTTGACATTGACTATTCCCTTTCAAATTCTACCACTTGTTGTTTCTAAGTATTTAATCTGAAAACCATTATTTAACATTAACCAAACCAAGAGTTGTGAATTATGGATTAGATGGATTAGCTTAGCCGAGGACCTTATTGTGTGGAGTGGTTCTCTACCAACCAAAATGGGATGTAGGGAAGAGGTGTTTTTGGTAGTTGGTAGGACTAGGAAACTAGTCAGAAAGGGCAGCCTTAACGGGCTCTTCTGAAACCTAGACTTTGGATTGCTTTCTTGTCCTTTGGATCCAGTATCTACAAGTAGTAAATATCAATTCATTTTCTTGATTTAGCTCCATTTTTGGTAAGGAAAGCCTATCCAGTTTCTGAATATATTTCATTAATACGGTTACTTTTGAACTAATAAACAATATGCCATTTTGCGATTATAATAACCGCTCTGTGAATAGACTTAACAAAATGTGGAGTTGAATAATTAGTGATGATGCAATAATATCATTTTAACAAAATAATTGTTTTAACATAATTTCATTAAGTATTGTTGTTATTGTTAAAAATCATCTTAAATAAATAGTTTCTTCGCGCGATACATAATTCAATCCGTGCCTAATGATTTCAAAGATAGTTTAAATGATAAGAATGAAGACAGAAAACGTTCCTTTTCAGTTTGACATCATTAAATGAAAATCACATTATAAGATTTTAAAAATAATGATTTAAAAAGGGAATTTTTTTTATTCAATTGATAAATAATTAATTTACATATTAAAGTTAAAAGCATTTCATTACTTGTAAATTTGATTAATAATGAGATATTAGTAGTTGGTTGAATACTTTTATGCTAAAATTAATAGACATTAATATCATATTAAGAATCTTAATTTTTGTGATTTTAATTTAAAAAAATTTAATTTTTAATCAATTATTATACATCAATAAAATCTTTTAAGTACAAGTGTGACTAATAACTTTTTTTTTCCCAGCGGCGTATAATTACATAATTGATTTTATCCAAATTATGAACTAACCAATTTATATATATATATAAATTATCTTATTTAAATCACTCAAGCCATCTAAACCAAGCCAAACTAATCCAAACCAATTTGGTTTTATTTTCGTGTTTTGAATTGGTTTAATAATTTTATATTTAAATATTTGTTAAAAAAAGTAAAATATCATGAAATATTTAAAAATTTTGTAATGGAATAATATTTTAATAGCTAAGAGGTAGGAATTGAATCATATTTGTATAATTTTTATCAATATTTATTGAAAACAAAATTTATCAAATGACAAAATTATTGATTTTATTAATTAATAAACAATAAATTTATACTACTAGTTTTATTTATTTTAAAAATAATTTTGGTAGCAAAACATATTGAAAATTTAAGATACTTTAAAAGAATGTTTATGATACAAGAATCTTAAATGTTATGTATTATATCCTAGACAATCGTCAATTGATTTTTTAAAAAACGTATACAATAAGTAAATAAGAATCATATGTATAGATTTTTCCATTTTTATCAAATAGAAAGAGCACTTAGTATGAATTAGTAGAAGAAAGAGAGAGAGAGAGTCAACTATGTGAAATGTACTCTTTTTAATAATAATGTCCTTAATATTTGGATTATTTCAAGGTGTAACTTATGAAAAGTAAAAATAGATCAATAAGAGCAAGAGCCAAATAAAATATATTTACTTATATTGATTTGGTTGGGTTTGGTTTGGTTTAGATTAAAACCAGAAATTAAATTTAGTGTTTTTATTAAAAATTAAAAATTATATTTAAAATCATTAATTTTAGGTTTTTTGATGGCATTGTTTAGTAAATGACTTATTAGCTATTTTTTAGTAGATTAAAAGGTTTTTAGTTATTTGACCTTGTTAAACTGCTGATAATTATGTTTGATAATCATCTGATTGAGTTGGCGGATTGAACCTATCCGCTAATTTTGAAAATGCTCCTATGAGGAGCGTTTTTCTCTGGTGACTAAGAAATTAAGGGATTAAAAGAGTATTATATCAAAAAATTAGTACATATTACTCAAAGAGACAGAGATAAGGATAGTAAGTTTATTATTTAAATAATATTTTTAATTAAAATTTTTGAAGTTGAACAATATATATTAAATTTGAGTCATAATATATAAAGAATCATCATTTCATTATATACGGATTCTTTTAACTTTGAAAGTAAACATAAAAATCCATACCTTTGCTTTAAATGATGGTGTTAACTTCTTTTTTGATCTATCTAAATTCTTATGAGAATATTCAAAGAAATACTAAGATATAATACTTATAACCTTATAAATCTTTTTTTTTTATGTCATACCCTTATAAGTCGTTTTACATATAAACAGTTAATACTAAACAATTAATTTTACCAAATATCTTTCAACAAATAGCTGATATTATCTGCTAGTCAAATCAATTATCACTACAAGAAAAATCACGTTCTCCGACGGAATACTCCGTCGGAGAAAAGAACATTTTCGTCGGAACTTATATGTACCGATGGAACGCGATGAAAGAAGAAACCGTCGTCAACAAGGCTGTCGCTATTACGTACCGACGGAAAGACCCATCGGTGTAGTGGCAACGAAAAACCGACAGAATATTATCCGTTGTTGTTATGTTTCGACGGATATTGATTAAAAATGTTGTCGGTGAAATGCAGATCTTACCGACGGCCTATGTCTGTCGGTATAATTTAGGGACGGAACCACCGTCGCTACGTTCAGAGCAAAAATGGAAGTAACTATAAACGTTAACGACGGAACTATAATCTGTCGGAACGTTTTATGAATTACCGAAGGTAATTGGTGCTTCGGCATTTGTAGTTCAGGTTTTTGTACCGACGAAATGTTCCATTCCGTCGGAGAAAGTATACATATACCGACGGAATTGTGCAATCTATCGGTGTTATGAATACCTACTAACATATCATTATCTTCCGCTAAATGCATATTCTCAAGAGTTCCCTTATCTGTGCA
>JANKYE010000002.1:7567754-7587265 GCA_032467995.1 Erythroxylum dillonii | reverse complement strand
TTCTTATTACTATTAATTTTTAAATCAACTTATTAATTAAATCAACTTGATTCAATTCTGAATATCTACGAATAATATTAATATCAATTAATTTTAATTCGTCTAAAATTATATTGTTAAATAAATTGTTTAAATGTAACTCTTCAAGTTTCCCAAAGCAAAAGTAGGCATATGCTAATGTCTAATTGTATTCTTCACCTTCCCGCAACCTTCCTCATCTCTCTCAATTCTGAAGCATTCTACTTCCAGATCCAGCCCTAGCTTCTCTGTACCAATTTCACCAATTCCAGGTCTCTCTCTCTCTCTCTCTCTCTCTCTCTCTCTCTCTCTCTCTCTCTCTCTCTCTCTCTCTCTCGCTTTTGTTGAATGTTCGTGTGTGTATATATTATATAAACGTTGGTTTTTGTGTTTATTTGATGGTGTTAGGAGGTCTTGTTTGGGATTCCTTGGTGCATAATTTGTCTACACCAATAAAAAGGAAAATGGAGGCTTCTTCGAGCCAACAGGAGTTTGATTACTTGTTCAAGTTGTTGCTGATTGGGGACTCTGGTGTCGGTAAGAGTAGTCTGCTCCTGAGTTTTACTTCTGAAAATTTCGAGGATCTCTCTCCCACCATCGGTGAGCTCATCGATCACCATTTTGGAATTCGCATTTTTTTCATTCTTGCTAATGTTTGGTTAATTGTCCCATTTCGATCAACAGTTGTAAACTTGGCCTGAATGAGGCGTGTTTCTTGTTTAAATCACCGGGCAATAATGCGAATAGGTTTTTAAAATTTTAACTTTCTTTTTGTGAATGGCTAGATTTGTCGAGGCTATTTGTCGAGGCTGTTTTGAATTTTGGTTCTGCGTTATTCAATGCGAATTGGGTTTCATTCATGTTTCAAATCTACATTCATAGAAATGCTTTTTCAATGGATGAACAAAAATGCGCATCAAATTGCTTTGCTAATGAATGAATATACTTGCTATTGTGTGAAAACTCAATACTTTTCGAATTCCTTTGTCTTAAGTTCCCTTTAAAGTTGGAATCAATCTTGATCTGAAATTTCTTCTGTGGAAGTGTTTAGTCTTTGTTATTTTAATTAATAACTCTGGTTTCTTATTGTCAACCAGTCATTTTTTAGATGTGTTCCATTGAATTGCGTGTAGATGTTAACTATTCTCACTTATTAGGTGTGGACTTTAAAGTAAAGCATGTCACTATTGGTGGAAAAAAGCTGAAACTCGCTATTTGGGACACCGGTAAGACTTTCTTGGGTTATGATTACATTGCCTGTTTCATTCTTGAAGTGGCCTCTAATATCATGTTTATCTCTTGGTCTAGCTCACTTGTTGCTTCTGTTTTGTATGGTGACAGTCCTAGAATACCTAATTAGGTGATGGCTAACCAACCAATTGTAATTAACATCGATTTTTTCTATGACCAAGAAAGGGCGATTAGATTGAACAACTATATTTGATTATAAAACGCATTTGTAACTAACCGAAAATGTTGTAGCTTTCCCTTCTTCTTTTTTCGTTATTGAAGATTGAATCTGGAGTTTTTATGCAGCTGGGCAGGAGAGATTTAGAACATTAACCAGTTCTTATTACAGGGGAGCACAAGGGGTCATTATGGGTGCGTATTTTCATTTTCTTTGCCTCATTTTCATCATGGATGTCTATGTGCGGCTTCTATGAAAAGAATTTTACCACACTGATACTATGAATGCTTCTGCGATTAAAATATGATATCATGCCAATTTTTCAGTATAGCCTTTCATAATTATGCTGTTGCAAGCATTAAATTTTTTGGTGGAGCAATATCTTTTTATATTTCTTCAGACTGTTGCTTAGTTTCCTTTGTTTTGAGAAATTTCACGTGATAGATTATTATATTTTAGGTTTGGGGTTCTCTTGGCTATTTAAGATATCCTGGGAGCTATGAGTTTTCTGGGTTTGTTTTAATAAATTTTACTATGTTCACTTCTTGTTTCTCTAAGTAAATGTGTTCTTTCTGGGAATACAGTATATGATGTAACACGACGAGAAACATTTACAAATCTGTCGGATATATGGGCCAAAGAGATTGATCTTTATTCTACAAACCAGGATTGCATCAAGATGCTTGTTGGTAACAAAGTTGACAAGGTTTGTCTCAAAAAATGCTTATGGACTCCATTGGTTTTATGGCTGTGCCAACAAGAAGAATATGTCAGCTTACTAGTCATTTATCTTATCAGATTGGAGGATATATCTATTATTTTGATTGGATTTTATCCTCATTGTTTATACCCTTTTGCAGGAAAGTGAAAGGGTAGTCACCAAAAAAGAGGGCATAAACTTTGCCCGTGAATATGGATGCCTTTTTCTTGAGTGCAGTGCAAAAACCCGAGTCAATGTAGAGCAATGTTTTGAGGAACTTGTTTTAAAGGTAAAAGTTGCACTTGGGCAGTCCTTAATTTTCAAATTTGAAGATGGTTGCTGTTACTTTCTGCTTTTAGGATCTTTGTTCTTTAGCATTCTATAATTGGTTTTGGTCATTTTGGTAGCTTTCATTGTGTTTACTGTTTACAAAAAGATCAAAGTGTATTTATAATTTCATGTTTGCTGAGCTATTTTCAAATTCTTCCATAATAATATCATGATGAGTAACGAAGTATCTAGTATTTTGATATTCTTTTGGGGGAAAAAGCTTAAAGTAGTGGATATTCAAGTGTGAACATGGGGTTGCAATTGTGTGAAACATCTTAAAGATAAAATTTTTTCAAATCTTTCTGCAAAACCACAGAGAGTTGAAATAGAAGTGCCGATACCTTTATTAATGGTGATAGGAATCTAGTGAATTTTGGTATTACCTATGACCTTCGATGGTGTTGTTCTGGAAATTAGAGTTACTGTATGCCTTTATATAGGTACAATGGCTTCATTCCTTTAAAATGATGGCCATTTATGGGTGCAAAATCGCTTCAGCTTGCGATGCCTGTTAAAAGATGACGATAGAATCACAGTTTTTGTATCAATTTGCAGATTTTGGAGACACCCAGCCTGTTGGCTGAAGCTTCAAGCGGCGTGAAAAAGAACATCTTTAAACAGCAGCCTCCACAGAATGCCTCTACCAGTGGCTGTTGTTGATGGCGATAATTTTTTGGCGTAAATACCTTGATGGTGATTTTGTATGCCACATCCATGTCTAAGTAGCCTATGGTTTTCTTTTCTTTTTTTTTTTCTACAAATGATCGACCTGTGACAGTAACGTGTATATCAATCACTTAATGCTCTGTTCATCTATATATATGTTCTATCGTTTGCGGCTGTCAGATTTCAGAGCTTGGACATGCCTCAGGCTTGTGCCTTCTTGGTATGTGATTTATTTTTTATCCCTTCCCTTCTTCCTAGAGTAAGAACATATGTCGGTCTTCGAATGAGTACAAACAATTCATACCTTTGTAAAAAAATATATAAAATGTTCGAACGGATATGTTAACAATGTTTAAAAACACAATGAAATGATATTGTACTTGCTTTTCTTGGCTGTAGCCTGTATGTGCGAACATTTTACTTGCTCAAATTACAAACAAACTAGAGAACATTAGTACTTCCTTTCTACTAAAATAGAAATAAACATAATATGAAATGATGAAAGAGAATACAAAATATGTAACTTTTAATTAAAACATTGTAGCATCTGAAGTAATGGAACAGATGATGAAGAAACACTGAATTTCTTACGTCTGTTTTGATTGTCTGTGAAATATATATACATGAGGTATTGACTGTGCATGTGCCTATAACAAACTCGTAACAAACTAATACTAACTTTACATATGACAAACTCGTAACAAATTAATGATGTAAAAGATATGTACTATTTGTGCAGGAAGGATGTACGAGAGAAGAATGAATGGAGGTTGTGTGAGATATGATACTATTGCTCTTTATTGTTATCATGGTCCTAAGTCTATACTAGCAGCCCCCCTCCCCTCCCCCCTCAAGTTGGAGCTGGAAGAATGAGACCCAACTTGGACATAACATTGTGAAATTTTGGGGCAGACAAGACCTTGGTGAAGCAGTCAGCCATTCAAAGGGCAGAAGGGACATGTGGTGGAGATATGAAACCTTTGGACACAGCATTTCGAACCAAGTGGTAGTCAATCTCAAGATGCTTTGTTCGTTCATGAAATACGGGATTCGCTGAAATGTGAATGACTGCCAAATTGTCACAGTGTAAAAGGATAGGTAGATGCAGAGGAATCCGAAGATCAGTAAGAAGATAAGATAACTACCGTAATTCACAAAGTGTAGAGGCCATGCTCTGATATTCCGCCTCTGCGGAAGAGCGACTAACTGTCTTCTGCTTTTTTGTTTTCCATGACACTAAGGCAAAGCCTAAAGTGATACAATAACCCGTAATAGATTTGCATGATGAGACGCACCCAGCCCAGTCAGAGTCTAAATATGCGTTCAAAGTCAGGGATGGTTGTGTAGGGTAAAATAATTTCATATCAACAGTGGAATGTAAATACCGTAAGACATGAGTTAACGCATGCCAATGTTGGGTGCTAGATGCGCTGGAGAATTGAGTGAGCTGTTGTACCGTAAAAGCAACATCAGGTCGCATAAAAGATAAGTAGAGGAGTTGGCTGACCAAGCGACGATATTTGGCGAGATGGTCAAAGAGTGCACCCAAATTTGAGGACAATTTAGTGTCTGGAGGAATGGGCACCGTGGCTTGTTTAAGCTGTGGTAAATTGGTTTTATGAATAATATCCTGGATGTATTTCTGCTGTGAGAGGAGCATACCGGAGAGGGAACAAGTTACTTCCACGCCAATGAAGTAATGGACATAACCAAGATCCTTGATTGTGAATTGCCGGTGAAGAGAACTTTTAACTTCCAGGACGAGATGTTTAGATGGTCCCAGTAATAGAACGTCATCAACGTAAATGAGAAGGGTAGTGAAAGTTTGACCATTATCCATTGTGAATAAGCAAGAATCAGAAGCAGATTAGGAAAAACCAAATTCCAGGAGTGTAGCTATAATCTGTTTGTTCCACTATCGGCCTACTTGCTTTAGGCCATATAAGGAATTTTCCAACTTACAAACCTATCCGGAAGGCACTTGGGAGTAACTAGGAGGTGGGGAAATATAGATGTCTTCGTCGAAAGAACCGTGAAGATAAACATTGTTGATATCACAGTGGTGGACATGTCAGTTGTTTGCAGCAGCGGTGGCTAGGAGGATGCGGGCAGTAGTTAATTTGGCCACTGGAGAGAAGACGTCTAAATAGTCTATACCTGCCCGTTGGCTAAATCCTTTGACCACCAAATGGGCTTTATGTCGCTCAGTGGAACCATCTGGTCGACATTTAATTTTGAAAATTCATTTCATTTGGAGAGCAGGCTTACCTTTTGGTAAATTGGCAAATGACCATGTACAATTCTGTTCTAGAGCTGTGAGCTCCTCATTAATAGGTGTGACCCACAACAGGTTATCCTTAGCAGCAGAATAGAACAATGCTTCGTGTTTTATAGACACATTTGCCATGAAAGAAAAATAACTGTTGCTTAAGAGAACATCAGAAGAAGACAGAAAAGTGAACGGAGGAGATGTGACCTGAGATGAGAATGTCGTGGCGGGATGAGTGGTGTAGACTGTGGTATCATAATCGTCGAGGCATTTGGGACGAATTTTTGGTCTAGTGCTGAAATGTATAGGGACTGATGTGGTTGGTAATGGGTGAAATTGGGTTTGAGAAGTTATGGGAGGGTGGTCCGTTGGGATTGGAGTGGTAAAATTAATGGGTAAGTTGTGTGGCTCGAATATGTGTTCAGGGACAATTGTTGTTCTAGGCTCAGTGGGTATGGTAAGAGTATTTGGTTGACTGGACTGATTTGAGGAAATGTTTGTGTAAGTTGATAAGGTGTCAAACGTAGGGGCATGAAATCGTCTGTTCCGATAATCTTATTCCTACTCTGTGCCATTGCATGACATCCAAATATTTAGCTCTATTTTATTTATTTATTATTAAATGTGTGGATGTCCTCAAATGGCATAGGGTAGGTATAGGAATTGTGGAACAGACGATTTCATCCCAAACGCAGGTGCATTTGGTGGAAAGGTAATAGGGGAGACAAGATCCTCTGTCCAGTTTTATGGTGTCTTATTCTGTCTCATGAATCTCAGCCATTCATTTATGCGGGTCCTGTATGGGCCCCCCATAAATAAATATGGTACCCTCACAAATGAATGGCTGAGATTCATGGAACAGAATAAGACACCATTAAACTGGACAGAAGATCTGAACTCGTAATAGGGGCAGTTGAGTTTTGTGGTGGAGAGCTGCATTCTATAGAAAATGAGAAGATGTGCTTGTGAAAAATATATCGGGAAACGTGTATTTGGTTTGTAAATAAGTCCATAAGTTTAAAGCCTTTGCAGTTAGCCACGTATTCGAGGAACAAACATCAGGTGGCACGAGGTTCAAGTTTTTCTTTGTATAGTTTAGTGTTTGTTAAAAAACATAGGCAACTATAGGCGTATGTGGGAAGTTTATTGTATAACTTTTCATACGAAGTTTACCATGAAAGAATTTTAGATGGTCATCGATTGATGATGTTTGTGGATGTGAGTAAAGCTTCGCCCCAAAACTGTTTTGATAAATGGGCTTGAAAAATAAGAGCACAAGTAATTTGGAGGAGGTGTTTATGTTTTCTTTCGACAACTCTGTTTTGTTGCGGGGCGTGTGGGCAAGTTCGGTGGTGTATGATTCCCTATGAGAGGGATAGGTTTTGACAAAATTTGTTTAAAAATTCGGTGCCATTGTCGATTTGAACACTTAGTATGGGTAAACGAAATTGGGTTTGTATAAGGTTAATAAAAAATTTGAGGGTGAGATGGACTTGATCTTTACTACTTAAAAGATAAGTCCAAGTGGCCCTAAAGAACTCATCGCCGATGGTTAAGAAATAGGATGAGCCATTAGTGTTTGGAGTCCTATATGAGCCCCAATTATCAATGTGCAGTAATTCGCACGGGGTTGTAGCAACAATTTTGTGGTGGGGGAAGGGTTTCTTTCTTGTTTGGCTAATGGGCATAATTCACACTTATAATTGCTGGAAATTTGGACGAACTTATTTGATAATCGAGATAATTTGTTTGTAGAAACATGTCCGAAGCGATTGTGCCATAGTATGAACTCATGGGATATATGATTACCGACGAAATGTTTCACGTAAAATTGTAAAGAGGGACCTTTGAGGCTTTTGGGAGGAAGTAAATGCTTGTTGGATAGTTTGTAAACATCGCTCATTGCTTCACACTTTGCTACGACGTAATCGTCACGTAGGTCCTGTAAAAACACATAATTGCCAATGAATATGGTGGCAATTTTGTTTTGTGTGGCAAGTTTATTTACTGACAACAAATTATGGAAAAATGAGGGAATATGTAACACATCATCGAGTGCCAAATTTGGAGTGAGAGCAACTTTTCCTAGGTGTTCCGTCATGTTTATGGAGCCATCTGGTAGAGTCAGTGGGTTTGGTGTGTTCAATTTGGCATAGTCTGTAAACATGGATAGATTTGTTCTCATATGGGCCGAGGCCCATGAGTCTATAATCCACGAATTGTCATCATATTTATGAAAAGGTAATGTGCTTAGGGCGTTTACCTGCAAAAGCATTGAAGGCTACATAATTCGTTGTTGCACCTTGTTTACCTTTAACTATCAACGTTAATTCCTAAACTTGTTTGGCCAAGTTGATCATGTCCACCTCTGGGCTGTTCTGTTTCACATCAACTTGTATGTTGTCCCTTGCATCAGCTAGTGGACTGTCCATAGCATTCCCTGGATAATTTCCTTTACCCTTTTTCCTTTATAGCTCTTTGTACCAATCCGACACACCGTGTAGAAGAAAGCACGTATCCTTCATATGCCCGCGTTCATGACAGTGATCACAAAGTTTCTCTTCTTTTCGCAGATTCTACTTCTTACTATTTCCTTGTCTCACCACTGGTTTCTTACTGTTGGCAGGATTAGTGAACAATGCTTCGCACATTTAGTTCATATTAGTTTGATCTATATTCACCATTTTCTATTTTTCAACCGTCAAAACCATTGAATATGCTTTGTTCACTTGAGGTAGGGGATCTAACAACATTATTTGGCTAACCACATTTGCGTATTCTTCCCTCAATCTAAGCAAAAATTGCATTAACCTGTTCCTATTTACAACACAGATTGTATTTTGCAGCTTCACAAGAACAAATTTTGTATGGCATTAAGCAATCAATGTCATTCTACAGACTCTTTAACTTCGTAAAATACGATGTGACTTAGTTATTACCTTGACGTAAATTGTTGATTTCTTGTGCAATGTGATATAAGTGAGGACCACTACTTTCTCTATATTGTATTTAACTCTTCCCAGAGATCTTGTGCTGTTGTGACTACCGTGAATGAGTTTGCAATTTCCTTGTTTAGCGAATTCAGTAACCACGCTATTACTAGATTATTTACTGTTGCCCATCATCTGGCTTGAGCAGTGTCATCGTCGAGTTTCTTTGTTTCACCATTAACAAAAACTAATTTGTTCTTGGATTTTAGAGCTATGATCATAGATCTGCCCCATGCTAGATAGTTGTTTTCATTGAGTGGCGTGGTGATCATGAGACATCCTGGAGTGTCGGCGACAGTGGTTGAGTATGCTTTTGCTTCAATTTCTTTTTCGAGATTCAAAGCTGGTGTGTCGTTTTGACTTGAATCTTCCGAGGTTTGTGTCATTTTTTATTTGGTTTGGTTTTGGGTACTGGGGCTTGTGTGGGATCAGATTTTTGCTCTGATACCATGTAGCATTTGAACTAATGGAACAGATGATGAAGAAACACTGAATTTCTTACGTCTGTTTTGATTGTATGTAGGAACATTTGGAACATTTCATTTCTGAGTAGAAGAGCCGTTAAATCAATCCACCAAGTACTACACTTAGATTTATTGGAATTGTTGCTAAAATATTGGTATTAAACCCGAAACTCCCGGTAGACGGCCAATGACCAAAGGAAACGAAAAATTAAAAATTCAGAGATTTTCTGTGACGTATCCTCCTTGTCACAAGCATACGTTTTTTTATAAATTATAAAAATTCAAATTATTAACTTATATAAATTAAGATCCACCCTCCGATAGTATTGTTAGTATTTCAGTTTTTATCTTCCTCGTAAAGTTACAGGCGTTTAAGACTCTCGCGTGTAAATGGGCCTCTAAAATATCTTTTATTATTATGGTCTCGAGTTTGTCTCAGCAAACATAATTTGAATAAAGGAACTTTCAAAAAAAAAAAAAAGAGAGAACAAATTGTGCATGTGTTGTATTTTGACTTTGTAGTCAAGTCTAAGCGGTGAGGAGGACAAGTGAGTGAGGGACGTGGAAAGAAGTGGACAAACCAACAATTGGATCTGATCAAGCAATCAAAGCCATAACCATATCCATAACAACAATAATGCTGACCAAAAAGTAAAGCTTAAATTCATTGAGATTTTTATGTTTCATTCCATTTCCATTACTTTCCCATCTCAATCTCACCCGAAAGACTCAACTCCTCTGCAGCTCCTCTCGTCCTCATCACCAGGCGGATGCTGAGGCGCACGTCCGCCGCCGTCCCCGTCTCAGTCAAACATACCAGGACGCTATGCTATCCCGTATAGATCCCAATTCTCTCTTTAGTGGTGGTGGCATCAGGTTTCTCCTTCATTTCCTTTCTCTTCATCTTCATTTCAGTAACTAATTCCTTTTTCTTTTTCCTTTACTTCTTCGATCCGGTAAACTCGGAGCTTTTTCTCTTTTCTTATTTATTTCAGCTTTCATACTTCAACTTGCCGTATATTCGGAGATTTCGTGTTTGGTGTTTGTGTGTTATGAGGTTTTAAGAGCTGATACTTTGTCTTGTATTTGGTGGATTAAATCTTGATGAATTTAGAGCTATTTAGGTTATGAAAGTAAGATTCTTGAGAAAGAATGTATCTTCATGAAGAATTATCGAGTGTTAAGATTGCATTCTCGTTTTAAATTTGCTCAAGGAGATATAAAACACAATCAAAAATCGCAAAGTGGTAAAATTTACGCCTATTGCTGTGTACTTTACTAGCTTTCTAAATGGTGCCCGTACTGCGAAGTTCAGTTATGGATATTCAAGTTTTAAGGGTAAGAGAGCTTCAATGGAGGACTTCTACGAGACAAGAATATCAGAAGTTGACGGTCAAATGGTTGCGTTCTTCGGCGTTTTTGATGGTATGCCCTCAGCTATCATCTCTAATTAATAGCATGCCTTGTTCAAAATCTATTGAAATTGTATGCTCTCGCGTTTTCACTAAAAGAATCTGACCTGTTTTTGTCCTTCGAACAAATCTCCTTCCTGTATGTAACCTATGTAACCTTAGTAAAAAGTCCTAACATTAAAGTGTTTGCTCTTACCAAGGAGAATAATTTTTCTTTTATTTTGAAAAATCTGCATTATTACGTACCTCTTCTTAACAATCGATATCTGCAAGATGGCTCATTTATATGAGAACGGAGGCTTTAGCCTTCCCTTACTATGTCTAGATTATACACTCGTCATTGGTACTCTGTACCATGAAGGGAAGGTCGTTAGGTCCCAATTCTGCTTATTGATATTCTATTTTTGTATTGTGTTGAAAATTTATCATTTTAGGCCAGGGAGATGCTAGAACAGCAGAATATCTAAAAAACAACTTATTTAAGAATTTGAATAACCATCCAAATTTTATCATAGAACGGACTAAAATATTTTTGGTCCTCCTACTATACTCAATTTCCCAACGAAGTATTTCTATATTTTCTGTAGTTGAGGCCCCCAACGTTAGTGATTTCTCTAATCAAGTCTTTTCTGTTAACTATGTTAACGAAAATCAAATGTATCATGCCACGTTAGCACTATGATGACATGAAATACACAAATGAATCAAGTCAACACGCTATGTCAACATATATTGATATTCTAATTGAGTATAGTAGGAGGACCAAAAATATCATAGAAGTACCAGTTGTTTATATTGATATTCTACTTTTGTATTGTGTTGAAAATTTTATTATATTTTTCTATTGTGTTGAAAATTTATCATTTTAGGTCATGGCGGTGCCAGAACAGCAGAATATCTGAAAAACAACTTATTCAAGAATTTGAGTAGCCATCCAGATTTTATCAAAGATACAAAGACAGCAATTGGTATGCTTTTTCTGGAACTTTTCATCATAATATATGTGATGCTTGATTTTTTCTATCTTACTTGTGGACCAATATTAAGTTTTACTGTTCAAATGTAGTTGAAGCATTTAGACAAACAGATGCGGAATACCTCGATGGAGAAAGAGGCCAGCAAAAAGATGCTGGATCAACTGCATCAACTGCTGTGCTTTTGGGGGATCGACTCCTTGTTGCAAATGTTGGCGATTCTAGAGTGGTTGCCTCAAGAGCTGGTTCAGGTTGCTTCTTGTCCTTCTCTATCTCTCTCTTTTCTTTAAGTTCCAGGACAACAATAGGCTAAGAGTTTTTCTATCGTCATGCACTAGCTCATTGTAAGTTCTTAACATACTCAAGCTTGTCTCAGCAATTCAGGACTTTTACTACCACACTTGATAGTGTACAAGTTCCGAAAGACATTGAGGTTGCCTTGAAGGATCCAGTGGTATAACTGCTTAATGAATCCCATAATTTGAGGAATTCATTTGTTCTTTGTCCTTAAGTTAAAGTCTAAATGACGTGCATAAACAGCATGAGTGCTTAATTGAGTGACATGTAGCTTCAAAATTAGTTTATCCTTTCCCTTAACTAACATTTTAGCCCTTTTGTAGCCATACCATTGTCAATCGATCACAAACCTGATAGATCTGATGAGCGACAAAGGATTGAAGAAGCTGGAGGTTTCATTATTTGGGCAGGTGAACTGAATGTAGTGGGGTTTTTGTTCAATTCTAAGCAATTAGTGACTTCGAATGTTTATTAGTTCTGTCATGCATAATCAAGTTAATTGTCTTCAACATTTTCGAGGTTGTACTAGGCAATTTTTAGTTCATGTAATTTCTAGCTTGACTTGAGCAAATCTACCCTTGTTGACTTGATGCTTACTTGTATTAAGTAATGTATCGTCTAAACATTTAGTCACTCACATTGTCATGTTGGCATGTAGTTGAATTGTTTAATGTGTAGGTTGCTTCAATATTTTTCTTAAGATGGCATGCAGATTTTTAATGTATTAAAGAGGGCCTCTCTAACTGGTGAAAAGTGGTGGGTGTCTAATAACGACTTGTGTAATGCAATCATATAGAGTCAAAAAATTTTAGTAGATTGGTTGATAATATTGATGATGAGGTATCAGGTTTGCTATTGTGTCTGTTTGCAACATTTCAAATTTAGTTAATACAGTTCCTTTAATATATTGAAACAATGATAGGAACATGGCGGGTTGGAGGTGTTCTTGCTGTGTCTCGAGCATTTGGGGACAAACTGCTCAAGCCGTATGTTGTTGCTGAGCCAGAAATACAGGTTAATTTTTGAAACTGTTTGATGTTTGTTGGAAAAACGAAAATGACATTTGTCAAGATTTATGCATGCAAAACATCTTTACAAGCCTCAATTCAGACTACAAAATAAGAGAAGACGCGTAAGCTAAATATTTTGCTCCCAATGTCTCTGTATTGCATGTGAACTAAATAAAGACCCTAGCTTCATCCACTGCAAATACACCTTTAGAACTGTATGGATTAGGTTCTTTTTTTCCTAGAATTACTTCTGGAGCTTATAGGAGCCTCCTCCATGGAAGAATCTTATAGGAGCCTCTTCCATGGAAGAATCTATCTTTTATAATATAACATCTAAATTTCACAAAGAGGTACTTGTGAATTTTGAAATTACGTCTGAAACCATTAATTACTACATAGTTTGGCTGCTGATGCTATTAATTGGTTAGCAGATTTTCTGAGTCATTAGTTTGTGTCTGTTGCTCCTGTGTGATTTCCTGGAATTTGCAGGAAGAAGAAATTGACGGGGTGGATTTCTTAATAATCGCTAGTGATGGGCTTTGGAATGTCTTGTCAAATAAGGTCAGTTTTTGTTGCTTGAGGAAATACATTGCCTAATGCTATGAGTTAGTTGTTACTGTTGTGGGCTGTGTTAGTATGTATATATATGCATAGTGGAGGAATGTAGCTTGTGGTCTTTACAGGCTGACTGTTAAAAATATCTGCACTTAAAGGTATGCTTGTTGATAGATGGAAAATACTTATTTCCTAATAATACAACAGCAAGTTTCGTTATGTTTTGCTATTTAGTTCAGGATTTAGGATGTAGTTGCCTGGGATTTGCCTTTCCTGGTATAAACAACTACTTATGTAGGAAGAAATGCCTCTGTATCAACTGAAAATCTAGTTTATCTCTCTTTAGGATGCCGTGGATCTAGTGCAGGACATAACAGATTCCGAGGCTGCATCAAGAAAACTTATACAAGAAGCTTATGCACGAGGGAGCTCAGACAACATTACTTGTGTTGTGGTCCGATTTCAGAACACATAAGTAGACGAATTATCAATATTTACACTTTTCAGACAGTCATTTCCATCAAGCCGTTTGTAATCAGTTTTTCTTTCATGTTTTTTCCTTCTAAGTAGAAAGTGTAAGCAGAGTATGGAAGAAGTTTCCATCAGGCCAATAGTCTAGAAGCCATTGATTTGGTTTGATTGCTATTAGTTGAGTTACTATTACAGGCTAATTAAAAGGTTCAATATTAAACTTCTTGTTATTGTTCCTAATCGACTGATAATGTGTGGTTCCCAATATCAAATCACTTTACTTCCCACAGATCCGACTTGCCAATGACTTTGACTTTCGTAATTTTAATCAATAATTAAATTGGTTACCTTGTTTTGAACTACTCAATTTTTTAGTTTAATTTATTTTAATATTTTTTTATTTAATAGGCCTTTTAGAAACTAATTGGCTTTTATGATTTAGAATAATTCAGTTACTTTTTAATTGAAAATTTTTAATGAAATTAAAATTTTTTGTCTAATAAAGACAATCACTTTTTAATCTTATTTTAAGTTTTTTAATTATGTTCAAACTTTATTGTATACAAATATTGTGATAGTATTAGTTAAATTTTGTAAACTTGTAAACTTTATTAGCTTAATTTTTACTCTAATTTTTAAAACATTAAACCCTTGTTTGTTAAATGATTGATCAACTATTTTTTAAATGATCGAGAAGTGTGACTGTTTGAGTATTTCAAACTGCTAATAATTATGATTGGTAATCAGTTGATTGGATCGGCGGGTTAAACTTAATTCGCTATTTTTGAAGGGCATTTTGCTTCAATAGCTGAGAAATTAAGGAACGAAAAGACGATTGTGCCTGAAAGTTATTACAAATTATTCAAGCTACCATCTTTTATTATTGTTTTCCCTTTGTAAATTTTTGTTAAATTAAATATCTAATATCTAAATTCTTATTAGAATATTCAAAGAAATACTAAGATATAATACTCACATCCTTATAGTTCTTTTTTTTAAAAAAGTTATGTCATTATAAGTCTTTTTCATTTCTGATTTGTTTCTTCATTGATCATTCTTAAATTGAATCATCTAATCAACTTAATCTAATTCAGGGAAATTTTTCTTTGAAAGAAGATTTCTTGCTACAAAATAGATAATATTTATATAATCCTTATCAATCAATTGTCGTTATCATCGCTTTTTGATCATTTTTAGTACCTTAAGAAGATCAATTTCTATCATTTCGTACATGATCATAATGTTTTATTCATCAAAACTCAAAGATGTAGTAAACACAATTGCATATGCTTAGGTGTGTATCATCAAGGTCATCCCATTCTATTTAAAGATTTATTTATGACATATCACCAATTATCTTACAATAGTAATACTTTGATCTCAAATGATCCTAGATAATAGTTCTCTCTTTATCCTTGCCACGATAGGGTTTCCTCGCATTGATATATGCTAACACCAACTTTACTTCAATTTTCCAAAATTTACCTCTTCTAGTGTTACACCCTTTCATAATAATTCCACTATCATATGGAGTGCATTCACTCGTCCCATTTAATTCATCATCTTTTTCTTAATCTCATGTGTATATAAAATCCTCTCTTATATGTATTTCTAACTTTCTCCTTACTACACATCATTCATCTCTTGTAAAGTCAATTATGTCTACTTCATTCCCCTTTTATTCTTTCCTCATTTCTATCTTATCTTCCTGTTGTCATTTATTTCATCTTCTACATGTACCTTCTCAGTCAATCCACGACAATTATATATATTCACATCTATATCACATTCAAGGGTATACCATCACAGTACAATATGAATATCGTGTTCAATGATACAACCACATATATAGATGTAGTGAACCTTTATCAATCATATAGAACTAGATACTATTTCTCATTTCTAAATGTCCATAAACCTTCATTTCCTCACATTTTGACAGATCATCATTCTTCTCAGTGCTTCTAACAACTCAAACTCTTAAAGAATGCTCATGCATGTGACTCATATAAATGTGATTCAGACTGGGGATCAGTTGCCGCTGTCTGCTATGATATGATTAAAATGCACGTAACTTGACATATATTTCGAAAACACCCATGTAAAATACTAATTCTGGGCTCTGATACCAAATTGTAGCACCCAATTCTTGTAAAACACATACTCGACATCCTGAATGATGCCTGAGTATGTACCCCGTAAGGGTTGCATGCTAGAATGGTCAAACTCTCGAAAAATTAGTACAAATTTTTTTTTGAAAAACAATATATGCATATGCAGAATTCAGTAATCAAATTCAAACCCATTCTTCTCTTTCATAACATCAAAATCGCATTTTCTTTTATTATTTCACTCAAGATCATTCTCATTTACAACCCTTTCCACTTTGGAAAGTTATTACAAAACAGAATATTCAAATATACATGTTACAATAATTCCAAACGACTCAATTTGATACAAAAATAAAAAATACTAATGTAGACGCAAACTAATCCCGAGCTCTATCTCTTACTTGAATGCAGTGGCTATACTCCTATTTGGCCAACGGGGTAACTCTTCCGAGCCTAAAAAATATTGCAAATTTTGGGTTAGTTTTTTTAACTCAGTGAGTGACCATCATCGATGACTCGCTCATCACATAACGCATACAATTCACATATTTACATAATTCACATCATTTCATTAACAATCATATTGAATCACATACACTTGATCAATCATTTCACATTTTACATTCTACACATATCACATTCAGAAGTCATTCAAACAATTATAATTATTCATATCATGCATATGCAATGCACATGAGACTCACTTTCAATTTGTTACTTTGTTGTGGTCGAGTGCCTAAACTGTCCCGTATCTATTGTGGATACCGGGCTCATTGGTAATTGTCTCGTATCTATTGGGGATACCGGGTTCATTTTACATAGTGAGCCTTTGGCTCTTATACACTTTCTGAGCTTTAAGCTCTTTTTCACAATATGAGCTTTAAGCTCTTTTTCACATTCATAGCTTTAAGCTCTTTTTCGGTGGCTACTCCGGTCACAATTGCCTTTATGTTTTACGCATTCATATAATGGAATGCATCACATATCATATGCTCAATCGGTCACATATTTCCATTTTACACATGTCATCGGACTTTAGTCCGGCATTCAACATTTAAGTTAAGTATCACTTTTTCATTAATATGCATGCTCACATTTTTCTTTAGAACTAGGTTCAACATTTAACAATCAATTTAAGAAATCACATATTTGGTCCAGTTCACATACAAGGAGCACTTCTATTACTATTCATGCATTTATCAAACTCCTCGGACATTCAGTGTCCGGAATTAGAACAATCACATTTCATTTCAATAGCAATTCAAAGCAGAAATTTAAAACATAACAAACAGTGAATGAGACCATCTAGGTAGACTTACAGTACGCTCCAGATTAGCATTTGCTTCCATGATCTAGAAACATCTGAATGCGGATGTTTATCCTACACATCATCAACATGCAATACACACATTGCACACACGTTACAACTTTGTACAATTATAAGAACTCATTTATGCACAAATATGTATATGGACTATGTACAATGCATGCTCAATGACATTCATGGGTATTTTTCCATTATTCAAATCACATACTCAATCCAATATCAAACTCGCTTAAGTATCATTTATACTTAGGATTTATGTCTCAATAAAACCATTATAGTCATAATTCCTTTCTCCCTTGGTCACATTCAGATTTTTCCAGAATTGTCATTTCAAGTCAACTTTACATATTCTTTCTGACCCCGAAAATGAAGTAATTTGGCAAAACTTTCTTCTAGAAACTTGTTCTCCATAGTCTTAAGTTTCTAATAACACCAAAATAATTCAATTTGGTTCAGTATTTTGAAATTTATTCTCCAAATATTTTCGGACTATTCTCATTCTGAAACAATACACCATACTCAAATTCCATCCAGAAATTGAAAGTCTTAGAGACTGAATTAGAATTTGACTTCTTCATATGATTTGTATACCTATGTCTCTAGTTTACTCAAAATCAAAGATCATCTCATTTGTATGTCTAGAGAAGAAGTTATGGTCAAAAGGAACAAGACTGTTCAGTTTGCAATTTCTCTCAGGTGTTCAGAACAAAATCTAGTCACGATTACTATTGGAGAGCATAGTGACTTGATGTGACAAATAAACATAAGTCTAGCAACTAAACTTATGGAGGTGAGGGAGAAAATTCACGAGCGTGAGTGGTTCACGAGTGTGAGGAAAAAAGTCACGGCTGTGACAGATAAAGACAAAAATGTTGGAGAACACACTTAGTCAAACCGTCCCACATTTTACACTATATCTCTCTCAATTGACTTCATATTTCTATGATTTTTGGTAGAGAGGTAGAGCAATATGTTACGAGTCCAATGGTTCAAGTCTCATGTCATTCGAAGGTCGGATGAAGCAGATATAGCCAAAATATTAAAGGATGTTTGTCAGCCTCCAACCTTAGAAGTCGCGATCGTGCACAGTTGGCTGTTGATCTTGCACGATCGCGATTTTGGTCATCAACTAATGAAGTCGCGATCGCGCTTCATTGCGACATCCACTAAACATCCATGAGCTATTTAAAAAGACCTAAAGCGGACAATATCTACAAGCGGGTGGTCTAGACTGTTACAATTGGTATCAGAGCCAGTACCCGGGTCGATGGGCGAGCGAGGACACTGGGCCTCCACGAGGGAGGGGAGAAATCTATATCGATTGGGAAGGAGAATGAAGCGCTCCTTATAAGGGTGTGAATACCTTCCCCTTGCAGAAGCATTTTTCATGCCTTAATGCACCGAATTCCATTAGAACTCCGAAGTTAAACTTACTTGGGTAAGAGTAGTACCAAAATGGGTGACCTCCTGGGAAGTCCTACGGGAGTAGTGCCCTAAAGCAACCTACACCTTGGAAAAGCAAAATCATGAGGATGTGGACCATAAGCCACTTAAAAAGGCCCAAAAGGTGTGGACCACAAGCCACTTAAAATGGCCCAAAGTGGACAATATCTGCAAGCGGGTAATTTGGGCTGTTACAGTATACATATCAAGAGTTGATAACCCAATGAGTGTGTTAAATCAACAGTTGATGAAATAAGTTGATATTTACATAACTAAATGCAATTGGTATGAATGATACCTACCAATTGACCTAAGGTGGCTTGTTAGGCAAACTCAAGGTCATTTTTAGTGATGTTGGATATCGACCCAATAAGAAAACTATAAGTTTTCTCGAATTCGTAGTGAAGGTTATGAATTTCAGATAAAATATTGGGACCCATAATGCATGTGATTAAAGTCCTTATCGATATGCATTTACGTACATTCTAACGCTCTTTCTCATTCTGCTAGGTTATTGAATCGCCACGATGTCTTCGTCCAGTATGAACTTACACTCTCTACTAGATTTCAACAAACTCATGGGACCAAACGTCTTAGATTGGCTACGAAATTTGAGAATTGTTCTCAAATATGATAAATTAGGATATGTCCTAGATGAGCCACTTCCCGAACCCCTACTACTGATGCCTCTAATGATGATCAGAAAGCTTATAAGAAGCTACTGGATTATATTGAGTTGGCTAGCAATATTGTACTACCCTTTATGTCATTAGAATTGCAAAAACAACATGAGGCTATGGGTGCTCATACCATAGTCTTCCATTGAAGAGAACTTTTTGATGGCTCGGTCTTAAAGGTTCGAGACCTTGAGGTTGCTCTTCCACTATAAAATGGCTGAGGGATCGTGTAACATCCCGTTACTGGTAGCAAAGGGTATTATGGTAATATTGGGACAGACTGATAGATTTCATTACATTCACTGACTGAGCATGCTACTGGCCTCTGATTGTAGAGGAACAGGTTTCTTGCTTATGCATTTATTCATAGGTACATGCATTCATGATTT
>JANKYE010000002.1:7535484-7555077 GCA_032467995.1 Erythroxylum dillonii | reverse complement strand
TGAACTCAAACCGTTGCTACATCTTCAAGAGATCGGAAGCTTAGCCACGCATCACGTCGGAGAACTCCATCACTGCTGGAAAACAGACGCTGCTCATGGCTCAGACGACGAACGGGGGAAGAAGATGGACTACGAACGTTGGCGGCGATGAAGGAGGCGAAAGAGAAGACGTCGTCTGCGGCTGCCGACTGCAAAAAACAAAGAAAGAAAAATATCAGAAACGTATGCACAGGGTTTTTCACCTACGGCCGACTCTCCTTCTTAACCTAATTTGGTAAGTTTTATAGGCGGTAGGTCGGGCCGGCTCACACAGTGACAAAATTTCCATTTTGGGTCAGGTATCCGTTCGTTCGTTGCGATGAGGTAATTAAATATTCGTCGCGACGTGTTGAATCTGCTCATTCGTCGCGACGAGTTAATTAATTCAAAAATTGGTTCGTCGCAACGTATGGACTTGTAGGCTCGTCCTGACGTCTGGAAGAAGTCTCACAACTTGTTGACTTTCTGGTTGACTCCTTTGTTCCTACAAAATAAACACTTGCAGTATCAATTGTCCTCATGAAGATTATAGAGAGATTAACATCAAACCATGACAAAGTACTGATAATTTGCAAATTATGAAAGCTCGATATGAGGAACCAATTAAAGCACAAAAATCATCAATTAGGAGTCAACAAGTGCATAAACAGTTAAGAAAGTGAGGCCAATTTATAATGTAAACTTGGCTCAATCAAGAGATATGGATTTCTCATGAGTGAACATAATGACGTATTGCTCATAGAGGACGATAAACCTACAACTTATGAAAAGGCTCTGAAGAGTTTAGAATATGAAAAATGACTTCAAGTTATGAAGTCCGAAATGGATTCCATGTTTGAAAACCAAGTATGGACTTTGGTTAACCCACTCGAAAGGCTAAAACCATAAGGTGCAAGTGGATTTTCAAAAGGAAAATCAACATGGATGGTAATGTGATTACCTATAAAGCGAGGCTAGTCACTAAAGGTTATCATCATAGATAAGGAGTTGATTTTGACGGGACATTTAGCCCTATAGACTTGCTTAAATCTATCATAATACTCATAGCCATTGCTGCTCATTATGTTTATGAGATATGGCAAATGCACGTGAAGACGGCTTCCTGAATGGAAACCTAGCCGAGGATGTATATATGATACAACGTAAGAGCTTCATATCTAAAGATGGTGAAAAGGTATGCAAGCTTTAGAAATCCATTTATAGATTGAAGTAAGCATCTAAGAGTTGGAACATCTAATGTAATACGACAATCAAAGAGTTCGGTTTCTCACAAATCCAGATGAACCTTATATGTACAGGAAGGTTAGTGGGAGTGCTATCATATTCCTTGTGTTATATATGGATGACATATTACTAATAGGAAATATTGTCTCAAGTTTGCAATCTGTCAAAATTTGGTTGTCTCGAAATTTCTCGATGAAAGACCTTGGAGAAGCAATTTATATATTAGGAATAAAGATCTATAGAGATAGATCAAGGAGGTTGCTAGGTCTTTCACAGTCTACATACATAGATAAAGCGCTAAACATGTTTAGCATGGAGCAATCCAAGAGAAGGTTTCTTCCCATGACTCATGGGATAAAAATCTTGAAATTTGCGTGTCCCAAGACGCAAGATAAGAGGACTTGTATGAGTTTGATCCAGTATGCTTTGACAATAGGATTAATCATGTATTCTATGTTATGTACAAGACCCGATGTATTATATGCTCTAAGTGTTACTAGCATATATCAATTGGATCCTGGTGAGTGTCACTAGGTGGCTGTTACGAATATCCTAAAGTACTTAAGAAGGAATAAGGATCCATTCTTGGTATATGGAGATGGAGGGCTTGTAGTGAGTAGGCATACAAATTACTAGTTTTCAATATGACCAAGATGACTCCAAATCCCATTCAGGTTATATTTTCACATTGAATGGTGGAGCAATCAGTTGGAAGAGTTAAATATAAGAGACAATTGCAGATTCAATGACCAAGTCAGAGTACATTGTAGTTGTGAAAGTGGCAAAAGGAGCTATTTGGATCAAGAACTTCGTTATAGAACTTGGATTGGTTCCGAGCATTGTAGACCCGATACTGTTGTATTGTGACAACAATAAGGTTATTGCTCAAGCCAAAGAACCAAGGTCTCATCAGAGGTCCAATCACGTATTTAGGACATATCACCTAATCAGGGAGATCATTAATAGAGGTGGTGAAGATAAAAAGAGTGCCTACAAATCATAATATCGTTGATCCTTTGACTAAACAACTTCCTCAAATAAGATTTGATTCTAGTGTACTCGCCTATGGTATTGGATACAAAAGTGATTGACTTTAGTGCAAATGGGAGATTGTTAGAGTAGTGCTCTAAAGGCAATCACCTTTAGCAGTTTTGTACAAACTTTATTTTGATTAATAAAGTAAAAGGCAGATTTTACTAATTTGATGTTCATTTATTTATGAATTGATGTCGATCTTAAATCGAATTTTTGAAGTCCATGATACAAAATATAGCACGAAGGAAGTCATGATGAGATCATGATAATGAGATTCATATCAAGTGTAATTATCTTAGTATCTAAATTATCCTTAGTCATAAGATTAATGAGACAGGACATTATTAATCTAGATAGACTAGCACATATTATACCCCTTGATTTGATAAAGCAGTGGATCTCATAAACTATAAGTATGAGATGTTTAGAGTTAACATATGGATGCTTACTAAGAGTAGTAAGTACATCGGATGACTCGCTATGAGATTATCATATGGATAATATATTAAATGTCAGTGATTAATCTCATCATAGCAATGAAGCAAATATACTTAGATTTGAGGTACTCAAGGATATCCTAGATACTGATTTTGTGCTTTGACACCATTCCCTGTTTCCTCAAGATGAGGTCGCTTATAGGGTGGTGATTGGGTATAGATATTGGCATTCGAAGGTAATTGCATAGCCAATAAAGGATTCACCACTCCTGATAGAAGGAAATGATACCTAAAGCCTCTTGTCAGGGTCATTACTCGGGAGTTTCTAGCTAGAGAAGTTATATGTCGTGAAGAGAGTCTTCAATGACATATAGAGTAATGAGATCCTCAAGATAAGAACTAACATCACTTAGACTAGATTTGACATAGTCAGTCTAGTGGGAGTTGACACATAGCCCTTACTCTGAACCAAGTAGGGTGTAGGATGGTGAAGGGATGAATTGCAAGGCAATTGTCTATAGAAAGGTTTGTAAGTTGGATAATTAACTATTCAAGAGTTCATGTGTTAATTCACTTACGTTCCTGTAAATTGGAATCACGAAACCTTTCATGATTTGCTTGCATTAAGAGTTAATTCACCTTTCATAATATACTTGAATCAAGAATTAATTCAAGTGCCCAAAATAATCGGGAACCTAAGAGTGAAATGCATAAAAGATCAGATAAAATACAACTTGTGCATGGCTGTCATTTTAAGCAAGACACGATCGTGACCCACTTTATGATAGGCGGTACACACTAAATTAAGCTAAAACAAACTCATAAAGAGGCTAAAGGTCCATGAGAGTTTTGGAGGTTGAGAGGAGTGATCTTGAGATGTTTGGTGTTTGCTACAACCCAAACAAGTAGCAGATTCATGAAAAGAGGAGCATTTGCAAGGTATATATGATGTAATTTCATATTCTTACATTATGTTTATACATGCACATGGATTCTGGATTTTCTAGGGATATCGTGGTGTTGAAATTTTGATTCCAATGCTTCCGCTGCAAAGCCATGCATGAGATGCATGGGCCCATAGCTATGTTGATCACTCCTCTCAACCTCCAGAACTCTTCTAGACCTTTAACCTCTCTATGAGTGTGTTTTAGCTTAATTTCGTGTGTACCACCTATCATAAAGTGGGTCACTACATTATGTTTATACATGCAGATGGATTTTGGATTTTCTAGGGATATCGTGGTGTTAGAATTTTGATTCCAATGCTTCTGCTGCATAGCCATGCATGAGTTGCATGGACCCATGGCTACCCAACCTATATATATATATATATATATATAGCTGTGACTGCTCTACCTCTACATATATGTGATTAATGCAATAGGGCAAGAAATTCATACAGAAGGGATTAATAATAACCTAAATGAGTTTTGAATTATACCAAGAGTCAAACTTCTAGTAGTAGTATCTTTCCATATATTTTCATTAGATTTTGGTGTAAAAGACATATTATAAGAATACAACATTGCTCTTTTACAGAGGCTAATTACATAATAAAATTTTGTGAGTTACAACACATCCTCTATTAATTACTTAAAAAATCATTAATCTGTTTTTAGTTTTAATCCTTTAAAGTCAACATTGATGACGTAATAAGATTTTTATGAGTTGTGCCCTTAATTTTAGTTGATGAGACTGTAATTTACATATAATAGATTGATATCTTTAATTTTAGATGTTCAATAATCTGAATGTTCAATTATACGAAGTAAAATTACTTTTAGAAGTTGAATGAGATGTATATTACACTAAGACATGAATATATATTGTGTTTTTCAACTATGCAAGCTAATCAATACTAAACAGTATAATCAATAAGTTCTCACCTTGCATTGCGAGTTTTGAAGAATATGAACACTCATAATTTTACCTTATATTTTTAAAATTTGACCTTAAGAGGTGACATGTTGTATGGACTAGGTGTAATGTTTTATAGATGAGTAAAGAATGCAAGTGTAGTTTGTAAGAATTTATTATGTATAAGCTAATGTTGATAATAAGAAGATGAATTATAAATGGAAAAAAATGTTGTTCATGTATTGTAGTTTAAGTTTATTTATGATGCATGATTATTAGTTTAAGTTTATAGGGATTATTTTATCAAATTTGAAATGTTTAAATAATTATGTTATCCTCTAATTGTATAATTATACATTTAGTATCTATTATATTGTTGATAATATCATTTAAATTTATGCTTTTTGGTAATACACTTGCCATTATATATTTGTTGTGAATACGTGTATGATGGTCGAATTTGGAATTATAAGGTTGTTTTATGGTGGAAAGTTTGTTGTATAACCAGAGTTAAAATATGTTGATGGGGAATCAAGTACTTTTAATAAAGTAGACTTAGATTTTGTTAGCTATAGGCAAATATGTAAGGTAAGGAAGGAGTTAGGATAGCTTCAACTCGATAAAGCCTATTACAGGGTACATGGTTTTGAATTTAATGAGTATGGGACGTTGATTGAATCAAATGAAAGTTGTCTAAGGCTCATTATCTGATGCAATTCTACTAAATGATTTATATATAAGTAACTCGTGTGTTAGACACCCCATCATTTGTACCTGACATATTGCCTATATCTGGAGGAGAGGATGGAGATAGGGAGGGTGAGGAGGGAAGTTGTGGAGCAACTGAATGTGTTAGTGAAGGATTTCATTTATGATTTGACGAAGGAGTTGAAGAAGAGGTGGATGATGATGAGCATGAAAAGCATTTTATACAAGTTAAGATTCTGGATGACCACCAACCAGATGAAATTGAGTTGATAGATTTTGTTAGTTTTATTGGTAGTGACAAATATCCAAGAAGAGAAGAGCCTGTTGAACCATTGCGAAGACCTAATAGTGATATTAGGTATAATACATTTGATGCTGAAGTAAATTGGAGATTGGGGTTGGAGTTTGGCTCTGAAAAAGAATTTAGAAAGTCTATTGTGGATTACGTAGCGCGGACAAGCTACAATGTGAGGTTTTAAAAAAGTAAAAGACATAAGATGAGAGTGAGATGTATTGAGGGATGCCCGTGGGAATTGTATGTCATTTGTGACAAGAATGAACGGTGCTTTAAAGTGGTGACATGCAATGCTAAACATTGGTGTTTTATGACCAACAAACCAAAATTGGTCTCCACTAAGCTCCTAATGAGCCATTTTAGGGAAAGAATACCTGAGAAGCCTAGTATCTCAATGGCAAAGATTTTTTAAGAATATCGAGAAAAGCTCAATATATTTGTCAACTCAAGTATGTGTAGATTTGCAAAGAGGAGATTGAGAAAAGAAAGGGCAAGTGATTATGTGAATGAATATGCAAAGCTACAAGGATATGTTCATGAGTTGAGGATTAGTAATCCTTGATTAACAATTGAGTTAAAGCTAGCTAAGAATGAAGAAACTAGTTTGTTACAAGTATGCAAAATTAAGTTTTACATATTATTGAAAATGATAATTAGAACATTTATTTATTTATGACATCTATTCATTTATTTATACATCTTTATCTCTTTTGTGTAGTTCAACAGATTGTACATATGCTTTGATGTGATGAAAAGAGGATGGAGGCATTTGAGGCCAATTTTTGGTATTGATGGTTGTTTTTTCAAGATTGAATTTGAAGGTCAACTATCAAATGCAGTTGGAAAGGATGGTGATGGAGGGATGTATACGTTGGCTTGGACTGTTTTGGAGGTAGAGAACACTGATTCTTAGACCTAGTTTATAAGTTTGCTGGCTTCAGACATGGAATTAGGTATTGGTGAAGGACTAACAATAACATTAGATATTCAAAAGGTATTTTTTATTCATTGATTAATAGTTATATGTTGTATCAATTATATATTAACTTAATCTATTCTATTGTTATTTGCATTTATTAGAGCAGTAGAAGAGACAACACCATATGCCACTCATCAAATGTGTGCTAGGCACATATACCATAATTGGCATATGAATTAAAAGGGAAAAGATTTGTGAAAGCAATTTTGGAATTGTGCTTGATCAACGTTTGTAGAAGATTTTATCGAGTAGTTGAAAAGATTAGATAAAATCAAACATAGATGTGCATCATCATTGTTTGAATATCTGAAAGAGAGATGGGCAAGATGTTATTAATCCTTTGAATTGAAATGCCCAGTTGTTGATAACAACACAAGTTAAACATTCAATGGACGGATCTTACTGGCCAGAGATAGGCCAATTATAAGCATGCTTGAAATCATTAGAATCATGGTGATGAAGAGGCATGCAAATAGGAAAGAATTTGTGTATGATTGGAATTCAGATGTTACACCCAAGATTTTGAAGAAATTAGAGAAGAATAAGAAAGATGTTATACAGTGGAGAATAGTTTGGAATGGTGATGGAGGGTATGAAGTTTTAAAGGTGATGGCAATCATATTATAAAGATTGGTAGACACCAATCATGTAGTTGTTGGGCATGAGAGTTGTATGGATATCCTTGCAAACATGTTGTAAGTGTTGTTCACAATTCCAAACAATGACAGGAGGCATATGTGGATGAGTGCTCCAAGAAGTCCAAATTTATGGTAGTGGATGAGCAAGTGTTGCAACCTATTAAAGGTCCAATTTTCTAGCCTACAGTTGATACAAAACTAATAAACTCCCTGCCAAAAGAGTTATTCTAGGAAGACCTAAAATAGCTAGAAGGAGAAGGGTAAATGAGCTTATTAAGTTGAAAAATCCAAACAAATTTACTCAAAAGAGTCAAGTACAAAAATGTGGCAATTATGATCACAATGTCAAAAAATGTAAGAGTCAAGGCTTAACTCAACCAACTCAGCAATCTCCATAAGTACGTAAAATTCTTTGATTACTATGTATTGCTTCATATATTTAATGATCGTTTATAACAATCTTTGATTCATATTTATTAGGTCATTCCCGAGGTCTCTTCATAAGCAGAACATGTTGTTGTAGCAAATCAACAAAGTAATATTGTGAGTATATTACCACAAATAATATTATTTATTACTTTCAAGATTGAATATTGTTAACAACATGTTTATTTGTAGGTTGGTATCTCTTTGCATAGTAGTAAACAAAAGTTTGGAGAAGCAGATCCATGTTCATTCAAACTATCTTTCGAACTAAGAGGTATAAGGTTCAAAGGACAATCTAGTATAACTTCTCAATAGTTACAAAACTGAAGCAACAGGGAGGAAATCATCAGTGAATCAACTAGTATCTGATCAACCTTTTTAGTCAGGTGCAAATGAGGGAAGCGATGTGGTTGATTCGCAGACTATATATTAATGTTGTCTATGTGTTGCTTGAACTTTAGTTAGTACATCCTTAGAGATTCTTTTATATATGGACAAATAGATAACATAACTTTTGTATATACATGCGTTGTGATATAATCATACAGTATGATAATGTTATTTTCATACTAACCAAGAACATAATACTATTACAGGCAACTTGATGGCGAGAGACAAACAGAAACTTCAAACGAACTTTAACACTCATTAAGATATGCAATTTAGTGCTTTATGAAGGCAAATAGAATGAATGCAAGTAGAAATTGACTCCAGCTATTTTTGAATTTCATTCTTCAACCAAAATGTTCAATATTTCTAAAAAAATAACAGTAAATTGGATAGTCATGTTCCTTCCCTTCATTGGCACAAATTACAAATAGGTTCCTCAACTAAATAAACATTCAAATTCCATGCTCCTAATCATCGAATTCAACTTCCATGCTCAGATCATTCATAGGCATTTTTAAATTTAACTTCCATTCACATTCAAATTGAAATTGAAGACACTACAGATGAGGGTAGGAAGAAGTGAAAATCAAAAGATTTCACTTCACATCATTGTCTCAAAGCTACACTCAAACAGAGAAAATGGAACAAATGATGAAGATACAGTAGATGTTACCTTTGATTCACCACAGTGGTGACGTTGACCCTCAGTTCTCAGGAGGTGATGCACAATTGTTCCAGACGAGTTGGCAACCCTCCTAGATTGTGTTCGTTGAAGAAGAAGACGAATAACGCTACATATTAAGGATTGAACTTAATAGAATTTGGGATTCAAGAAGAATGCATATTAAGATTTGAAGTTAACAGATTAGGAATTGTGTGAAAGTGACGATGAACGCAAATTAGGGATTAGGGATTGTCTATCTGCGGAAGAGACAATCGTTGCGTGTTGGTGGTTCTTCAAAACGGTGCATTTAAGATTAAAGAGAACGGAGCGCTGTATTTAAGAAGGAAACGTTATGTTTATGGATGAAGAGAACAAAACGCAACGTTTAACCATCACATGAAGAAAACAAAATGGTGCATTTCAAAAATCTGCCCAAAATGTCGCATTATAAATTTAAGTGGATCCACCTAATTTTAAAATATTCCAGTGAACAGAGGGTCCCACATCATTTTTTTTAAGAAAAACAAAATCATCGCAGACAAAGAAAGGCTAAAAATCTAACCCAAGCCGATAGGCTTACCTCATACACCCAAAACCTACAGGCCTTTCTCTATCAGCGACATTACAGAAAGATTGATCTAACGATAAAATAGAACATAAAGAAGTAGGACTATCGTCCCATCTGTAGTAGTTTGCATGGAATAAGGCTACCCTTGCTAATGAATGAGCCGCCTTATTAGCAATCCTACGTGTCCATTGAAAGGACAAATGAGAGAATTGTCGCTTAAGCAGTTGACAATCAAACACCAACATTCCGATCTCTGAAATACATATCGAAGAAGTTTGAATAGCTTGAATCACCAACAAACAATCCGATTCCAGAATGACATAGTCAATTTGTTTGTCCTTTAACCACAACAGTGCTTCTCGAATGGACATTAATTCCGCTATGACCGGATCAAACAAAGATGGGTAATGTCTGGAAAGAGCACCTATAAACCTGCCCCTTGCATCCCGAAGCACAGCAGCGAAACCCGTCGCATTCTGGTCTTTGAAAATAGACGCATCCACATTACATTGTAGAAACTCTTCTGGTGGAGGACTCCAACCTGAAATACTGGAGTAGGGAGCATTCTCTGGTTCTCTAATCCTTTCAAAAAACCTATGAGCCGCCTGCCAGTCCTTCATAAAACTATCAGCAAAGAAAACAATCATGTTGGAAGGCACTATCTTACCTTGCCAAACTCTGAGGTTGCGGTGATACCAAATGCTCCAGATTATTAACAAAACACGTGTTAGTAAAGTTTCAGGCATGTTGTCTAAGATATAACCAAGCGTAGCATCAACCCCCATATTCTGAATATTAATGTTCGCTAAATCCCAACATTCCTTTGCAGTAGAACACTCAAAAAGCACATGGGTCACGTCTTCATCGTTCCTACAGACGTCACATTCAGGAGACAGCATAACGCCCTTCCTCCTTAGCCGATCTTTACAAGGAACAAACTCTCTACAACAGTGCCATGTAAAGTCTTATATTTTTGGAGGAATGGGCAGATTCCACAACCTATTCCACAATTTTCCCCCAACAAAATTAGCATTGTCGTTGCACAATCTAAGAGACAAGTGATATCCTGACTTAACCGAATACACACCGTCCCTATTATAGTGCCAAATCAACCGATCAGGGGGTTTTGCCATCGAAATGGGGATTCTAGAAACTCGTCCAACATCATAAGGTGTAAGCAAACCTTCACGCAGCTGAACGTCCCACCTCATACCTGACTCATTAAAAAGCTCCTGCACCTTCATGTTACCCACAACTTGGATTGAGGGGGAAGAAATGAAAAAATTACCATCCTCATTTATCCATGGATCCTTAAAGACATTAATCAATGCCCCATCACCCATCCTCCACCGAACCCCATGACGCAATATGTCTTATGTGGCTAAAATGCTCCTCCAAATGAAACTCACATTGGCCTTATCCTTCACTTCTAGAAAACTGTCATTAGGAAAATATCTTGCTTTAAAAACTCTACTCGGAAGCAAATCTGGATAGGCAATAAATATCCAGGCCTGTTTGCATAGCATGGCAAGATTGAAGCAATGGAGATCCCGAAATCCCATGCCCCTAAATTTTTTGGCATGCAGAGCCGTTCCCAACTTGCCCAATGTATAGTCCTCCGATTAGTTTTGCCCGATCCCCACCAGAAAGAAGTCATCAATTTTTGAAGCTCTTCATAAGTTCCCAGGGGGAGGAGAAAAACCCTCATATAGTAAACAGGCAATGCTTAGGCAACAGTTTTGAGGACCACCTCCTTTCCTGGACTAGATAACAATTTATTCTTCCAGCTCATGATGCGCTTACTGAGACGATCTTTGATAAAAGAAAATACCTGTTTTTTCTACCTCCTAATTAGCGATGGTAGCCCTAAATACCTTCCATGATCAAGAGGGGTGTTGACGCCCAGGATAGACTCAATCGCAGTCCGATCTTCTTGTTTAGTATTGGAGCTGAACATCATACCAGACTTTTGATAGTTGATCGCCTGTCCCGACGTTGCTTCATATAGGGCAAGAATTCTTTTTATATTTTGTCCTTCCCGCACAGTTGCCCTAAAAAACAGAAAACTGTCGTCAGCAAAAAATAGATGCGATACGCTAGGACTCCCTGGACAGATTCTGGCACAATGAATATCCCCCCGCCCCTCACTTCTTCGTAGCAAAGTTGATAAACCTTCTGCGCATAGGATGAAAAGATACGGGGATAGCTGATGTCCCTGTCTTAGCCCACGCTTAGATATGATAGGACCAATTTCAGAACCATTGAAAGCTACTGAATACCGGACAGTGGTAACACACACCATAACAAGTTCCACCCAATTTCTATCAAAACCCAACTTTAGCAAGATAAAATGTAAAAAATCCCAATCCACTCTATCATATGCTTTGCTAATGTCGATCTTAAAAGCTGCTTCACCAAATTTTCCTTTGCCTTTATTCCTCATGTAGTGTATAATCTCAAAAGCCACCATAATGTTATCAGTGATGAGTCTCCCAGGCACAAATGCTGACTGCATTGGAGAAATAATTCTAGGCAAGATGGTTTTAAGTCGATTTGCAATTACCTTGGCTATAAGCTTGTATAGAACATCGCATAAAGCGATTGGACGAAAATCCTTCATGCAGCTTGGATTGTCTTTTTTGGGGATCAAAACGATCGTAACGTCATTTAGGGTGTCCGGGAATTCCTTCGTGTCCATCCAATTGCGACAATTATTAATCACATCCGTCCCCAAGATATTCCAACATTTTTTATAAAACGCCGAATTCATCCCATTCGGTCCAGGCGCCTTATCCGGCTGCATATCAAATAATGCTCTCCTAAACTCCTCCCTCTGGAATGGCGCCAAAAGGTAGTTGTTATCTGCTGTGGTTACCACCGATTGTATAGAATCAAAATGCTGAATATCCGAGCCTCCTAACACTGAGAATAGCTGGGAAAAATAATCTAAAATGATTGTACTGATGCCCTCTTTGTCCGAAACATGTTGTCCATTATCGTTAGTAAGGACGCTAATATGGTTCACTCTCTTCCTTTTAGATGCTTTAGCATGAAAATATTTAGAATTTGCTTCCCCATACTGCATCCAAAAAATCTTAGAGCGTTGTTTCCAATAGATTTCCTCTTAGGCAAGAAGTCGATTAAGAGCAGTTCTCTGGATCCCCAGTAGCGCTTGCTGATGTTATTTTTGTGCCAAAACCATTTGCCTCTTGAGGACCTGAATCCGATCGGTGAAATTGCCTCCCAGATGTCTTTGCCAATGAAGTAACCTATTGCCGGATACCCTGAGCCTGGGAATTAAGTTTAACTCCTGATTATCACCCCAGAAATTAGAGACAAAATCCATAAAACCTTCTTCCACTAACCACTTGTTCTCAAACTTAAAACGCTTTTTCCTCTTCACTGGTAGTTGTCGTTCCCCCACCAATTTAATAGGGGTATGATCCGACGTCCCACATACCAAATTATGCAGTTTGTGAAACGAAAATATGGCCATCCATTCTTCATTAACGAAGGCACGGTCAAGTCTCTCTAGTATAGGCAAGTTTGTATTTCTACCCCTCTCCCAGGTATACCCGAATCCGAGCAGCGGAATATCAATGAGATTGCAATCTAATATACATTGTCGGAAACCCTCCATTAGAGAACTAGGATACTCCCCTCCCCCTAGTTTATCATTAAGGGATAGAAGGTTGTTAAAATCCCCGAAACAGACTCATGGCATGCTATGACTCCATGCGAGTGATCTCAGTAGCTCCCAACTAGCACGTTTTCTAGACGCTTCGGGAAATCCGTAGAATCCTGTAAGTCGCCATTTTGGAAAACAAGAATCATTAATGCAAAAATCAATGTGATTATTAGAGAAACCAATAATTGTAGCAGTAACATCCTGCATCCAAAACATAGTTAAACCACCACTTCTACCAATCCGATCAACACAAAAACAGAAATCATATTTTAATAAAACTTATATTTCTTCAACCTTAACAGAGTTCGCAATTGTTTCACTTAAAAACATAATACTAGGCTTATTGGACCTAACAAGGTCTTTTAAGGCACGAACTGTCCTGTGGTTGCCTAGGCCACGACAGTTCCATGCTATGCAATTCATGGCTCTTGGCGGGTCTGCTGAGCAAGACCGGTCGTTAAAATGTCTTCACTCCGAAACTCTTCTGCGGGAATCACAACCTCGACGTTTTCCTTCTCATGGATGGATAGATTCTGAAGACCTTGGTCCATCTTACAATACCCAACCTGCAAAAAACTGAAATCGACTGAGAAAAACGCTCACAAAGGAACTACCCAGCACAATCTTGGCCCACTAAAACTTGCACTCTTGAGAGAGAAAGGGAGGCAAGACAAAACCCTAAACATGCACTCTTGAGAGAGAAAGGGAGGCCAGACGTCCCACATCAAGTTTTAAAAAAAAATTTAGCAAAAGTTTCCCCACGTCATTAAATAACTTACTATAACCTAACACTTGTTATAATTCATTTTGAATACCATGAAACATTAAGGTCCATTTTAGATACCAGTGTAAACATTACAATTCATTTAGTTCTTTTGGCCAATTTTTAGAAAAAGATTTGATTATTCAATTTTAAGAAAATATGAAATTAATAAAACTTTAAATAGAAATTGATTGTTTAACGTTCTAAAGAAAATATGAACCTCTAAAAGCTGCTAATTCTTTGAAATAGAATTTTTAGATGTTAAACAGCCAATTTTTCTCTTTTGAAAAATATCTTCATAAGTATTAAAAAAAAAGATAATTAATCGCATATGGAAACTAACCGAAAATTTACAAGTAACTTAAACGTAATGAACTTAGGGCTCTTCTCTTTGTCAAAAAACCCAAAAGGAGGGTTTTAGGCGTTGATCACTTTGGAGTCTCTATGGCGAAGGAACAGCCACTGGTCAGCTCCAAAGCAGAGCTTAAACGCAAACAAACTCTTAAAAAGAAAGCCAAATCAGGCGGCTTCGAGTCTCTCAATCTCAGTCCCAATGTGTTCCGTGGCATCAAGCGCAAGGGGTATCGCGTGCCCACCCCTATACAGCGCAAAACCATGCCCCTCATTCTCTCCGGTGCCGACGTCGTTGCCATGGCTCGCACCGGCTCCGGCAAGACTGCCGCTTTCCTTGTTCCAATGCTCCAGAGGCTTAAACAGCACGTGCCCCAAGGCGGCGTCAGGGCTCTCATTTTGTCTCCCACTAGGGATCTGGCTTTGCAGACCCTCAAGTTCACTAAAGAACTCGGCAAATTCACGGGTATCGCTGTTTTTTCATTTCTACGGTATCTTCTTTGCTTTTTATTACGGGTTGTTTGTTTCTGTGTTTGTGGCAATAACAGTTAAGGTGTTCTTGATTTAGAGATTAGCATAATGCTAGAGGATGTATGTAATGTTAGTTGAATTTATGTCAAGTCAACATGTTTACTGTGCTTATGGTCTTTTTCACATACAATTCCCTCGATTAATTTTATCAAAACTACAATTTTGAGCCAAGCCAATGATAAATTATTTTTATCTATCCTTTCTTCATCACAGATCTTCGCACCAGCTTGTTGGTTGGTGGTGATAGCATGGAAAATCAGTTTGAGGAATTGGCACACAGCCCTGATATCATAATTGCAACTCCTGGTAGACTTATGCACCACTTGGCTGAGGTTGATGACATGTCGTTGCGAACTGTGGAATATGTAGTTTTTGATGAAGCTGACAGTCTTTTTGGCATGGGTTTTGCTGAGCAATTGCATCAAATCCTTAACCATTTAAGTGAGAACCGCCAGACATTACTTTTCAGTGCCACTATGCCTAGTGCCCTTGCTGAGTTTGCCAAGGCTGGTCTACGGGATCCTCAACTTGTTCGACTTGATGTGGAAACTAAGATTAGCCCTGACTTGAAATTGACATTTTTCACATTGCGACAAGAGGAAAAACATGCAGCTTTGCTTTATTTGGTAAGGGAGCACCTTGGTCCTGAACAGCAGACGCTAATATTTGTTTCTACAAAACATCATGTTGAGTTTCTAAATATTTTGTTTAGAGAAGAGGGTATTGAGCCTTCTGTCTGTTATGGTGATATGGATCAAGATGCTCGCAAGATTCATGTATCAAGGTTTAGGGCACGAAAGACTATGCTGTTGATAGTGACAGATGTTGCAGCCAGGGGTATAGACATTCCATTGCTTGATAATGTCATCAATTGGGACTTCCCACCAAAACCTAAAATTTTTGTCCATCGTGTGGGCAGAGCTGCAAGGGCTGGTCGAACTGGAACTGCGTTTTCATTTGTGACATCTGAAGACATGGCTTATCTTTTGGATCTTCACCTATTTCTCTCAAAGCCAATTAGGGCTGCACCCACTGAGGAAGAGGTTTTGCAAGATATGGATGGAGTAATGGGAAAAATTGATCAAGCAGTTGCAAATGGAGAAACTGTTTACGGACGTTTCCCTCAGACAGTTCTTGATCTTGTATCAGATAGAGTTCGAGAAATAATTGATTCTTCTGCAGAATTAACATCTTTGCAGAAGACTTGCTCCAATGCCTTTCGCTTGTATATGAAGACAAAACCTTTACCTGCAAAGGAATCCATTAGAAGGGTGAAGGATTTACCCCGTGAAGGGTTGCATCCAGTTTTCAAAAATATTCTAGAAGGTGGTGAATTGATGGCACTAGCATTTTCTGAGCGCTTGAAAGCTTTCAGGTTAACATTAGAAATGTTTGTTTTTCCTTTTTGTTCTTTTTATTTTTACCTTTTAATGTGTAATTGCATGATTTTGACTGTAATATCTGGATAGACCGAAGCAGACAATATTGGAAGCAGAAGGTGAAGCTGCTAGATCAAAGCATTTACAGGTGGGGATTGATAATTCTTGTTTAAATACTGAAGAAATAGGCCTTTCTATCCTAAGCAGAAGAATTTAGTGATTTGCTTTTATACCTTTATCACTTCAGTTCTATTTGTCTCCTGGATTATGTTCACCATGTTGGAGAATCCTCACAGTTAGGTTTTTGCTTTCTTTACAATTTTAGGTTATTCAATTCAATATGAATATGTTGTTATTCCTTCTGAAGGTTTCTAGCTTTACAGTGAGCTTATATTTCTACTTCAGGGACCTTGTAGCCAGTGGGTTGATGTCATGAAGAAAAAGCGAGCTATCCATGAGAAGATCATCAATATGGTACATCAGCAACGCTCAAACAGGCCTGTTGAAAAGGTACATGAACTATGTTTGAATTGCTGGGCAGTCACAGTAGTTTGATATTCAGGGTAATGCCTTACCTCCCAGAAGGTTACTGTAATAAATCATAGCATGTGGCTGGGATTGGCATGGATGATCTTAACAGGATTGACTCCCAACAGGCTCTTCATCTTAATAGGTTTATACATTTGCCTTCCATATTGTGGGGCTTGGCTATGCTAACATCTATGAAATTTGTTTTGGTCTCCTTCCGCTTCTTTGTTTTAATTTTCAAAGAAGGGTTTTGAATCTCATTTATTTGCAGGAAGATGAATCGGAGATTGCTTCATCAAGTGGAAAGAAGAAAAAGGGTGTGTAATGATTAGTTTTGCACACCTCATGATTATTCTCATTTTTTCTAATGTTAGACAGTTTGATGATTATATTTTGGATGATAGAAGCCCGTAGTTCTAAAAGAAAGGAAAGGAGTTTCAGGGATGAGGAGTTCTATATAAGCTCTGTGCCAACAAATCATGTATGTAATTCACTAAATCCTCCATCAACAATTCCTTCCATGAAAGTGTCTCATTACATCTTATCCTGATTTTAGTTTCCCTTCATTTGTTGCATGTGTGATTTTCTCAAAATCTTGGGTAATTGTTTAACTTCTTTTCCAACTCTCAGCATACAGAGGTGGGCTTGTCAGTAAGAGGCAACGAAAGATTTGGATCAAATAGGTAAACAGCGGAATTTCAAGAATGCCATCTGTTTTCCAACTGGATGTGAAACAATTGAGTTTACGGGAATTTTTTTTAATGCTTTCTTCTTACTAATTGTTGTTATTTCTACTGTTAGGTTGGACGCTGCTGTACTAGATCTGGTTGCAGATGACAGTGGGGGCATGCAGAAGCAAAAGGCATCATATCATTGGGATAAGGTACTTGAAAATGATGAAGTCAATGATTTATCATGGACTTGTATAGAAAGTCTATCTTTAATATGTGAAGGTCTATGCAGAGGAGTAAAAAGTACATCAAATTGAACAATGGTGAACGTGTTACAGCCAATGGAAAGGTAATCCTCACTTTTCACTAATGATGTTTTTAGGGAAATTTGAGTTTTTCCACTATGCTTTCCATAAATTTTTAAATATATTGGGGGTGATTTACTTTTTCTGCACTGGCATTTGTATTATGTAATGGATACCTGATGCATTCATTTCTGTGAAGCTATATTATGCATCAATTAGAAAACTAGATTCTTATTCTCAATCCTTGGGCTGGCGTATAGATAAAGACAGAAAGTGGTGCAAAAGTAAAAGCTATCAAGACAGGGATATACAAGAAGTGGAAAGAGCAGTCACATAGAAAGGTATCTCTCAAAGGATCAAGCGGTGATGGGAATGATGGGGAAGCAACAAACATCTCAGGTACACATCTTACATTTGATGACCCAAATGATTGTTATCTATTAATTTCTGCTACACTTTTGCCCAATAAATATTTAATTAAATGCACAAGTTTCTTGATGGTTTTATTCAAGAGTTACATCTGTTAGGTTTTTATTTCTTTAGATGCACAAATTTCATGGATGGTTTTGTTCAATATTTTATCCATTAGCTGAGGATTCGCTAGTTTCATCTCATATGCATCCCCTTGAGAATAATATTCTACACTTCTGCCAAACTAAGGCTTCTTTGACATGTTTGTCATTGATGTCATTTACCATGCATGTAGATAGCCCACCGGAAAACTTAAGCAGTGACCTTATTGATTAATGAGCTGTTTAGACAAACATGCTGTATTAAAGGCAGGGGAGATGTTTCTTTTTTCGTCAGTTTGGACCATGTCTTGCGCATTATTATTAGCAGGAAAGAAAGAAAGAGATCTGAAGGAAAAAGAAGAGGGGAGTGTTCAGAAATGATATTAGTTACTTCCCTATGCTGACATCAAAATTTTATTTGCCCCTTCCAGGAATGGATGCATGTTATGTCCCCTTAGTTGTCTAATCGAATTCTCCTTCCTCAATGGGTTATAATTTTCATACTTTGCCTGTAAAGGGAACAAATATGTATGCAAGACCTTTAAATTTCTTGTGTTTGCAGGGGATCATGGGGGTAATTGGAAGTTTAGAGGGAGAAGGATGCAGCAGCACTCATTACCTAATGCTAATGTTCGTTCGGAGATCAAAGATCTTGAACAAGTGCGGAAGGAGAGGCAGAAGAAAGCAAACAAATTGTCTTGTATTAAGAGCAAAGGTCCAAAGGGTAAAAAGTTTGGCAAGAATGGGAAAAGAGGCAAACCCAGGAAGTAAAGATACTTACTGCACATGCTTGGCAGTTTATTTAGTAAAAACAAAGTTTTGTAGGAATTGGAGAAAAGTTACGGAGCTAAAAACTTCCACAGATGTAAGTGCTACATTATTCGTTTTTAGTTAGAGTGGAGCATTTGGAAGCTCTCGACATTTCTCATTGTTTTACATTGAAAAGTAATGCTTGTGTGGACGTCTATTTCACTCTTTGTCGGTTATCAAGTGTAAAAGGATGGCTATGGTTAAGTATAAAAGGTATGTTGACTGCTCTTTTTCGTGACTTTTTCTTCTCAACTCTTAGTCCACTGGAAGGTTCCAACTAACACTTTGAGTTGAAACACAGACGCTTTTCTTTTTTTTTTTTAAAGGGAAATTGAACAGAGATTACAGAGACTCTTTAACGCAAGGAAATCGGCCCATCTTTGAGTGGGCCATGGATATCGTGATCGGATTGGACAAGAGTTTTGCTTTTCTCTTCTTTTTAATTTATATATAATAATTTTATCGATTTGGACCGTCACTGGTGTAGCGGTTAGCACTCTAGACTTTGAATCCAGCGACCTGGGTTCTCCTCCCAGGAGACCTTTCAATTCTAGTCCCTCATTTTAGATAAGGAAGAAAATGGGCTTGGGCTGGTTAATTTTTTTAATTTTTTAAAATTTTTAACCGTTTTAGATAAGGATAACGGAGCATCGGGTTTGGGCTGGTTCAACACTTTATTTATAATTTTTAATTTTTGAAATTTTTAATAAAATTATTTAATTAAAATTTTAAAATATTCAATTCAATTAATTAAATCACAAATTTAATTGATTAATAAACATTAAGATTTTGTAA
>JANKYE010000002.1:7522190-7534969 GCA_032467995.1 Erythroxylum dillonii | reverse complement strand
ATACATATATTGATGAAATAAATAAGATAAAACTAAATTCATCAATGAAGGAGAATATGATTATAGGAAATGAAAGAAAAAGTGTATAATTGAAACAATCAATTCAATTTATTAAAGTTATAAATTTCAATTGATTAATAAAATTAAGATTTTATAATTAATAAATATATAAAACGTACATATATTGATAAAATAAACCAAATTCATTAATGGAGAATAGGATTATATGAAATGAAAGAAAAAGATTATAGTTAAAGTGATTAATTTAGCTAATTAAAGTTAAGAATTTCATTAGATTAATAAAATTTTAGATTTTTCAATGAACGAATAAGATGAAACCAAATTTATTATTGAAAGAGGATAGGACTATAAGAAATGAAAAAAAGATTTTAATTAAAGTGATCAATTCAATTAATTAAAGTTATGAATTTCAATTGATTAATAAAATTGAAATTTTATATTGAATGAATATATAATAGATAAGTATATTGATGAAATGAATAAGAAAAAATCAAATTTGTTAACGAAGAGGGATAGGAATATAGGAAATGAAAGAAAAATTTATAATTGAAATGATCAATTTAATTAATTAAACTTATGAATTTCAATTGATTAATAAAATTTGAGATTTTATAATGAATAACTATAAAAATACATATAATGATAAAATAAATAAGATGAAATCAAATTAATTAATGAATGATGATAAGCTTGTAGGAAATGAAAGAAAAAGAGTATAATTAAAGTGATCAATTTAATTAATTGATGATACAAACAAAACTCATAAATCAAAACTCATAAATTGACGACATAATTTACAAAAATGATTATCTAAATATTTTAAGTGATACAATTTACAAAAATTCAAGATAAGATCATGAAATAATGTTCTGGACTAGGAATTTGGAATTGTGAAAGATTGAGAGTGGAGACTTAAGATTGGAGACTGGAGAGAGTAGAGATTAGAGATAGCAGTTAATTATTTTAGTTCGGATCATTAATGGCTAGCATCACTTATTATGTATGTAGAAACATTATATTTTGTACTATAATATTAAAATTATAGGAATAATAAGCACAGGGTAATGATTAATATATAATTAAATATAACTTCATCATTGAACATTTTATCAAAACAATGTTAAGTTGATTGATTATTACAAGTATGTATATGACTAGTCACTTACACATCAGTGATTGTATTAACATACAAATAAAAAACAGCAATATAAGCTAAGATAATTTAAAAATAGACAAATTTGATATATCAAAAAGAAAAGAAGTTACCTTCAATATCTTTATAATGTAATCAACTTCGGGCACACATAATGGCTTCCACAATATGAGAATGAAGTTGAGCATGGCGATAACTAATAACATGAGCACCAATGCTAAAAATAAACTTTGAAGTAACAGTAGATGACGAAATTACTAATAGGTCCCATGTAATTACTTGCGTGACTATACAATTTTTTCCACAACTTTTCCACCATTATAATATATCGAAATGCACATTTTATACTTCGACCGTACACTCTTCCGTTAAGTATTTATCTAACTTCATTATATTATATGAAGTCCTACTCGTAACCCTTTTTTCTTCCATGAATTTTGTAAGTGAAAGTAATAAATTGTTCTTAGAAAATGCACCCGAACTTGAAATTAAAGTAGAAGCTGAATATTCTATACTACTACGATCTTGATCATGAATTTTGTCCATTTTATGTTGATAATTATTAAACAAACCATACAAGAATTGTTTAATGACATCTAGATGCTCTTGAGCTCAATCACCATACAACATATTATATATTTAATTAACCTCCTCCATTTTGTATCTCGAGTCTAGCACGAGTAAGACTGCATCAATATGTCTAATTATATACTAATAAGAATTTAACTATTATATTATCTTCTCTGTCATAACTCGACTAACCTCGTTGGAATCAAACATCCAATCAGATAAAGCTTTCTTTATCTCACACATAATGCTAAAGTAACAGTACAAAGTTGGATTTTTTTTCTAAGAACAATTCAATGTAGTATAAATAATTTCAACTTTATACAAAATTCTCTAGCTAACTCACACTAGTCTTTTTATAGGCATGCAAGTGCACTGAGAATCTCTTTTGTCTCAATCTTGTAAACAAATCAACGTATTGGATTATCAACTTCAACATCTTGAAGGTTGAGTTTCATCTAGTTGGACAATCCAAAACCAACTTCTTAGTACTCGGAATGCAAAGTTGTCGCATAATTTCTTTAAATTTCTCAACTCTTTTAGGTGTTACATTCCAATATGCTACACTATTTTAAATCGAATCAATTACTTCCTTTATCATATCTAATTTATCGTTTACAATCAAATTCAAAATATGCGCAAAATAACGTATATGAAATAACCTTTCACTAACCAACAAGCTCCCAACTCACATCTTATTCTTTAACTTTTCAATATAGCATCATCATACTACAATTGTCGACTGTTATGATGGACAATATGGTATTGATATTATAATATATCAAATAGTCTCGTAACAAGGTTACCGACCTTTCACTTGTATGTGGTGCTAGCATATAAATGAACCTAACATGTACAAATATAACCAACATGAATTATAACATAATGAAAAATAAAATGATAACAATATTAAAAAAATATAGATTACCTCAAAAGTTTATTGCTTAGAGTTTAGTCATTGTCAACATAATGTATAGTCACTATCATATAACCCTTCTTTTTGTTATAGGCTGTCAACTTGTCTGATATAATGATAATATGTCCTTCAATATTAGATAATGTTTTTAAATTTTCTTTCTTCTTATCCTCATATATTTTCGTAATTTCCTTCTTCAATGTATTCTGAGTAGGAACCTTGAAATTCGGTTACAATAAGTTGCAAAACATCCTAAATCTTTTAGTATTAACTATAAATAGTGGATGTTCATTACCAATTAACATAGAAGCAATAACAATTCTTGATCTGTTGTTGTCATAAGATATTACAGTTATTTCATTCTTTCCCCTCATAAGGTTAGGGGTCAAAAGTATTTGACTTCTTAATACAATCTTTTTTATACCACACGAATTCATATATCTCTTTAAATGAGAGGTTTTACCTTTTGAACTTCCAGCCAACATTTTTTGACAATACTTACATTCAGCTTTTTTTACTCCCTACTGGATTACAACTCTCTATTGAAGGAAAACGTTCGTCCATCTGAAACAATTAACACGTAAAGATATATAATCATAATTCATAATTCATAAAGATAGGAGAGAATTGTTGAATAGGAGGACATAAATAATAAATTCATAGTCATAAATTTAAAGTTTATCAGTGACTTTTATGGTTACATATATACTCGTGTCTATGGCTGTGTAACTCATTAAGATCATGCTATAAATCAGGGACGTGTATTTTGCAGACTTACACAGTCACACACAGACCCTTGCATACTTATAAGGTCATATACAGGGGCATGTATGTGACCTTGTAAGTCACAGTAAAGTTTTTCCCCTACTTATAAGGTCACTTACACTGGTGTTTATATGATCGTGAAAGTTCTTGAAGCTTCACAGTCAGTTACATGGCCGTACACTCGTTAGTGTATGTGACCGTGTAAGTCCACAAAAGCATCCCTCAAACGATAAAAATCCTAAAAATTCCAGTATTTCACAAGTTCAATCTTCAATCAAAAGATTAAAAACTATAATACAGCAAAGGAAATTTACATTGGTATATGGATGGCGATTGGCAAAGAAACAAAAAAAAAAAAAGACGATAGTGAGGTAATGGGAAAGTGAGGCAATGAGGCAGTGCGGCAAAGGCGCAACTGGAGGGGAGTGCCACGGCTAGACGGCGAAGGGGAGGCCCTAGTTGGAAGGCAAAGAGATGGTACGATGAAGGGGCGTTAGAAACGAAATGGTTGAGGCTGATTACTGTACAATCTGAGAAAGAGAGAGATTATAAAGAGAGTGAAGTCTGAAAAAGGTAGGGGAAGAAAAGGAGAATGGTTAATCTAGACTAAATCGATGTCGTTTTATTGCGTCTTATTTGAAACAGTGTAAGCATAAAACGATGTCGTTTTATTTCATTATAAACGAAACAATGAGAGAAGAAAATGATGTTGTTTAAATTGTAATTTGGGTGGGACTTGGGCCGAGTTTTGACTTAGTCAATTTGGGTTTAGCCTATTGACCTCGGATCGAGCCAGACTCAGATTCAAATGTCATCCTTAATTTTAGACCTTCAAACATTCATTTATACCTCTTCGTTCACTTTTTAACTTCCAGTTTATTATTCTTGACATTTTGATTTCACTCCCGTAACTTAGTCGCATTAAATCCAACCAATCCTTAAATCAAAAGATAAGCCACTAATTAATGTATTTAAGAAGAAATAAGATTGGATCCATTTTTTAATTTAAAACATTTTGACTTTTCAAGCTTGTAATTCAAAGGCTTATGAACATTTTCATAAGCTCCTGAGCCATTCCCCAACCAATTTTCATTAAAAGGATATGCGGTGGGGGAGACATTCTCTTCGTCTTCGTCAAAATTTTTTCCCTTTGACATGTTAGTTTTGAACAATCTTTAACCCATTATCCTACTCTAGCCTTTTCACTTCGATGGTAACCTCACTTGAATTTGATGTGGAGTAGAGCCTTATCAGAAAAATATAATCATCATGCAGATAACAATTACGATTGCATGGTTAGTAGAGTTCTAGTATATGACATACACCCCTAAGCCATAAGAGGAACATTTTGTGTGATGGTGATTGAAATATCACAGGCATAACTGTAGCTAACTTATGATTAATTTTGTTTCGCGTACAGGATCTTGGCAGGCTTTTCAGGAATCAAGCACTCTATGTGACGATTAGAAAAAGTAAATGATGCCTCAGTTGTCCTTATTCAGGAATCGATACTCATCAAATTGTGATGCACAAGACTTAGCAGTTGATGTCTTCCTTTCCTCCGACAGAAACCATCATCCGCATTAACTACTTGCAGAAGCAAAAGTCTCACCTCTCGTGTCATTAGCTGTTGCTCTCCTCCTTCCATAAAGGCTCTTAGGAGAGCTTGAATCACATTTATACTCGGGAACAAGTGGTTATTAAACATCATCAATTGTTTGTCCTTTCAATTGTGCAAGGATAAAGCGTCTGGTGTTCGTAATAATTTGGTATTAGAATAAATTATTCACGAAACTCATTCAACTTAATGTTAGCAGATGCATATCTTCATCCTTGGCCAACTAAACGATTAAATGTTCTTGGAATCGAGATGGAAGACACTGGAATTAACTCCTACCGTGAGGCCATCATCATCAATTGTTTAACAGTAGCATTTAGTACAGCAGACCACTTGGTTTATTGTGCCAACATCTACTGCAATCATGAAAAAGGGCCAAATCGATGCAAACCACCACTTGCTTATACTTTTCTTTTTCAGCCGTTAAATTGTGTCACAAGCGGTCAACTTATCATATCTAAGGTGTAGAATAGATGCTCTCGAGCAAATCAAAAGTCGATCATCTGTTTCGATAAGCCAAAGCCAAACTGCCGATCATGTTCAGATTATTTTGACAACTGATTTCGATGAATCGATATGATACTATAATTAAAATCGGTAGACGACATAAATAAAAGATTATTAGCCTCCAGAATCCACTTGTCTTAAAGATCTAGTAAAAGTGGTAGTTTTAGTTGTTCCCGAAGGTTTGAGCAGGAAATTAAACCTTCACATGAACACTAGTAAAGCCTCGAACTTTTCCCATAACCACTCAGAAAATGGCTCAACAATAGAGGAAGTTTTGAAAAGCCAGTGCTGCATAACTCAGACAAGGTGCAACAGCAAGAGTCTTTGTCTATACAAGAGATAATCTCCACCGAAAGGATTGCCTAGTCACAGCAGAATAACCCAATTTCTACACAACCATGTATTTACAAGGGAATAGACCCCTTCAGGTTCCAAGCAATGTTCAATGAGCTGGATTAGACATACAAGTTGATAGGCGATGAGCTTGGACAGCACAGGCACAGTGCACAGATGTCAGGTTCAGGCAACCACTCATGACAAGCGAATGTATGCCAGAACAGGTGTGAAGTGCAGGGAACGAGTCACAGAGTGCTTGAACGGCAGGAGGTGTGAGTGCTGTGCACTGACTGATGTTTAGACTCTTCAACCCTTCCTCGTCATACCGACCTTTCATTGATTCCCACATTGTAGGCTTGTTCTGCACTCGGCCTCGCACCAGTGAATACATTGCAGCATCTGTGATATTCCGACAGTAGTACAAGCCAAGGGATCTTAGATGGACACATCTATAGGCCAATGCTATCACACTCTCGTCTGTAATAAAATTTAGGAAGAGGTCAAGAATCCCAGTAATACAAAGTGACACAAAGAGCAACTACATGAATTAGATAAAGAACGTACACCTAAAGTATTGACGCCAGAATTAATTTGGAAAAGAAGGATTCAAAAGGAGGCTTCACAAACTCCAGAAGCCAACTACATTCAGTCAACCCTTAAATATTATGGGTCCACATAGGGGTAAACGTTCTCAAACTCAATTTTCTATCCTTGTAAAGAGGAAAAGTTGTGGTTCAACAAGGTTGTAGCAGAATGATAGGGTGGAACCAACAGAGTGATCTATTTCAAAATCTGAAGTTAGCTACTAATCTAAACTACCTGTTATATGGACACAGCCACACAAGTCAAGAGTTCTGAGATCAGGGCATCCATAGGCTAGACTCATCACTCCAATATCACCAACATTCTCACACCATCCAAGATTCAAAGATTGTAACTGGCTGCAGTTACGTCCAATTGCCTGGTGATGATAGGAAGAAATTTAGAATGAATTTGATATCTTTATAACCATATGAAAAAACTATTGAAAGCTTATCTGGACCTGCAGGGCATGGTCAGTTGCAGCTTTTACACATCCACAAAGATTTAAGATTTTCAATTTTCCACAAAACCCAATCAGATATTCAAGACCACTGTCACTAAACGATGTACACCCACTAATGTTGAGCTTGGTAAGATTAGGACAACCATGAGCTAATGCATAAAGAGAGCGATCACTAAGTTTAAAACTTTTACTGAGATCCAAGTCCAGCAGATCATGGCAGTAACTTGCAATGATCTCAACAGCAATATCCTCAAGTTGTGGCTTATCTTGCCTCAGTACCAGAGTTTGCAGCTTAGTGAATTTAGGAGCAAGAGACAGAACCAGGTTGTTCATCTTGTTCTTACACCTGAAGAGAGCATTAGAATCAGTACTCTATGGTAATAGACAAAGAAAAATTTTCAACCATCAATTTCCTTAGGTACTGCATGCAAGTGCCATTTTGCATTTCTTCCTCATAATGTAAACAGATAACTGAACAAGTATATACATCTATCACCATAAAATGAATTCCCACACTTCTGTTATGCGACTGATGGGGATGATGAGATACAGATGACACAGCACTATATTCCATTATGGCAACAAATGTTAAAAGCAACAAACTACGTCACAAGCAGGCACCGAGAGTTTCATGGAAAGTCTGTTTCTAGAAGTATACTTATAGGGGGCTCAAAACTGAGCCTTGATGAGGGAAGGTTCCAGCAGTGACTCATTTATTTTTTGGGTTTAACACAAAGGATATAATATTAAAACCATAAGTGCTCCCAATTGCATCTGGATGACCATCCTTCTTACAGTGCCAGAAAGATTAACAACTATGTGACAGATATTACAGGAAATATTATCGTGTTGAGAACACTGATGACAATTGTCACCTGAAATGAGGAGACAAAGGGAATGGGCGTATTATATAATATGTAATAGGACAATGTATGCATACCCAGCTAAAACGCGTGGATAGTAAAGACAAGCACCAAGAAGTTATATCAGAAAGTACTAGTCCATAAAAGAGCTGCGGATTTCCAAAGTGCGAGATGAAGTTATATCAGAAAGTACTAGTCCATAAAAGAGCTGCGGATTTCCAAAGTGCGAGATGCTATGCTGCTCCTCCGTAAATATATATTTGAAGGTTGTAAAGCTAAGACCCAAAGCATAATATGAAGAACTATAACCATTAACCCGGGAATATGAAAGATGATGTGATTAACTCTATCAGTGTCTTTATAAAAGGAATGATTGTCCACATATCATAACCAAGAAACTAAGTGCAAATATTTTGCTTGAAACCAGAAAGGAAATAGAAATGGCATCCAGGTGTTCTATTGAAAATTATACCATTTGATTTGAAAGGAATTCGTAGTCACAACTAACAAGCAAAGATAAACAAAGCTTTTGAAAATGTTATAATCCGAATAACTATAGAAAGAGAGATCCATACCAAGAGAGACAAAGATGAGTAAGGCTCAAAACTAACAAGCAAAGATAAACAAAGCATTTGAAAAAGTTATAATCCGAATAACTATAGAAAGAGAGATCAATACCAAGATAGACAAAGATGGGTAAGGCCCAAACATATAGCATCTCTCCACCCACTACAAACCCCAGAAGCCATAATGACCGTCCGATCATCGACAAGGGAAAGGATCCTCAACAAGAGCTCCATAGGGATATCCTTCCACTCAGTTATAACCGCTCCTTCCATTTTAACGCCTCCCTGATCAAGACCTCCACTCATTCCTCTGATTCCACCACTACCACAAACCATCATCAGCTTCTCAAAGCACAAGTTCAAGTCCTCACCCCTAGACGTTGCTTCACCCACCATCTCACGCCTCAACCCAACACAGCTTCTCACCGCTATATATGAGCGAGTCTCTTGTTTCTATCACCAAATAAAACCAAGACAGTCGGGAAAAGAAAGGAATAAGCAAAACAAAACTGAAAGTTAATAAAATCCCGTAAAGCAACAAGATACAGATAATACGAGAAAACAAGTAGAACCCACCACCCATGTGTCACAACGTCATAACAAGTTTCTTTCTTTCGAGGAATCATACTAACAACAATCAAAACCCAGCAAGTTGTCTACATAGAACCCAATTACCAGGGCATTTATTAGGGGGGAAAAAAGGAGAGTAAAAGCTGTAAGCAAGTTAAAAGCATTCGTAAGGCCATGAAAAAGAAAGTAATTGGGGAACAAGACGACCTTTTCAGCAAATTGAAAGAGGACGCGTATTCCAACAACAAATAGTAAGATCACATCAAAAAGACGAAATCTTTAACCCATAAACAACAGAAAAGGCAAGAAACTGAATACAATCAGACAAGAAATATAAATCAAATCGTCAGTTACGATCGTGTAATACGGTACCTCAGCTTCTAATAGGCTAGAGCTAAACAATTAAGCTTGAAAAAAGACAAGAGGTTTATACGAAGACGATTTCCATTGAAATAAAGTTCCTCGCTTGGTCTCTTGAGTTCAAGGAAATCAGAGAAATAGTTAAAATGGAGTGAGAGGGAGGGAGACGAAACCGAGCTGGTGACGAGTGTATTGCCACGTGTGGAATGATGAATGGCAATAAGTCAATCAGAAGTAGTCCCCACGTAAAGTGGAATTTGATTGCATCCCATTTGAAAGATCGGACGGTGATGATGCGAAAAGAGATGGGAAATTTGAAGACCGCTTTGTGGCTTACTTGCATATAGTCCTGTCCCGGTGAAGAAAGGAAATGTGCGACCGAAATACCAAATTTATCCTTGAGGGCAAAAATGGAAGAGAAATTTACATGTACGAGAAGCTAGAATGTTCGACACTTCAGTTTTGTATAAACTCGAAACCGCACTCACAATCCCACTTCTCTTACTTTTGCTCGCCTTTTCTTCTTTTTTTTTTCGTTTTTTTTTTTCTGATAATTATCATAACAAGTTGGGAAAAAGACACATGACGGGTCATTGTGTAGGTGATAAGATAACATAGAAAAATGTTAACAAAGAAAGTTACATTGGGATCCCTCCCTTCCAAGTTGTTACATACTATAATTATCCAACGATCCAAATTCTATTTTTATATGCATTGATGAATTTTACTAAAGTTAATTGGAAATGATTGGAGTTGGTTATAATAATGCGCATAGTTATAATGAGAATTTAGCACAATGAGAGATTGGTTTGGTTGGCATGTGTTTGTATGAGAATCAATGAAAAACGGTGCGTGTGTGTGGATCAGTTGTGCTTATCTCCTTTGTCTAATCCAGACATGTATTATTTGTCCGCGCGTCACGTCAAGTCCATCTCCTGTTCTTCAGTGCTGCAGGGACTGGGATGCATTACTTCAAATCCGGGAAAAGAGCTTCCTTTTTTTTTCTTTTTTTAAAATATACTTTAGGTTTTTTAATTTTTATTAACTTTAATAATTTTTATTAAAAACTTAAAGTTATTAATTATGGTTAGGTCGGTTATGCTAAACCTAGGCCCAGATCTACGCGTCCACGGGCCATTCGCAGGTGTTAATCTTCTATGCAAACGTAAAGACCTACACCTAGCAGCTATTCCATATATAAGGTAATACTTTCCCATAATAGAGGTACGACATTAGAACCCTACTCTTCTCTGTTTTCAAGCTACCAAAACTCCTACTCAAAGACTAACTTGATCGTCGGAGGGGTCTATTGGAAATCAACCCCCGGTGAGCCTTTATTGTTTTGCAGGTGTTTTGGAGCTAAAGTCGACCAACTTCATGGATCCAAGCAGCAACGTTCAGCTCCACCAAAACCAGGCAGAACCAGTTGGCGCCCACCGTGGGGCCCGACATCAGGGCATCACGTCCAGAAATACTCAGATCAGTCAGGTGGCAGCAGTCAACCCTAATATAGCCGCCGTCGCGGCACTTGCGCTACAGCGGATGGGTTTGCAGTTACCTGCCACTCTCCCGCCAACACATCACGATTCCCACACACAATCTTCGCACCCGAATGATCGACCGCAACCTCAGAACCCAGATCAAAAAGAACATAGCGTAGCCCTGGAGGACAACGCTGAGACCAATTCGCATCCAAACTTCCAGCACCCCCTAGATGCTTCCCCCTGATGCAAATCCTCCTGCACCGCAACAAACCTCCCTCACCCGAAAACAAATCGAGGAAGCGACTGATCTATTGATTCGTCAAATTCTACAATTTCAGCAGGGACAACAGCAGACACCCGCACGGCAAATTGGTGTGATGGCCGATCGCCATTTTGCTGAAGCCCTAAGAAAAATCGTGGACGATCGAATCAATGTGGCCATGAATTCCCGTTCGGATCATCCATCAGCACAATATAGCTCTCCCTTTATCCCAGCAATCTTGGATAGTCTCCCTGCGGTCGGTACCAAAATACCGATGCCTAAAAAATATACCGGAAAGACCGATCTCCTGGACTATCTGCAGCACTTCCAATCGATGATGAACCTACATTGCGTTTCGGATGCCATTCAATGTAAGATATTCTGTACCGCCTTTCAAGAGGGAGCTCGGCGATGGTTCAATAGTCTACTCCTGTGTTGCATTACTTGCTTCGAGGATTTTAAGCTGTTATTCCTCAATCAATTTGCTACAAGTAAACGGCCACAGAAGACCGCCTTGAAAGTGATGCAATTGACCCAAGGAATGAACGAAAGTCTGCGAGAGTTCATCACTCGGTTTAACAATGAAGCCGTTGAAGTCCCTGACCTTACCTGCTCGTCCATGTTGGCCGCCCTTATGAGCAACACAAGGGATGAAGAATTTAAGAAGTCATTGGCCCTGGATCAACCCAAGTCTATCCAAGAGATAAGAAATCGGGCGGACAAGTATATCCAGCTCGAGAGAGTGTTGAAAAACACAAAACGTAAAGCAGATGACCGCGGGTCGAGTGGCAGAGCAGATGATTCCCATAAGCGATAGAAGGATCAGTCGAGCTGGAGAAAGCCGACCGATCGACAAGGACATCGACGAGAATTCTTCACCCCGCTCAACAAGCAATATGCGAAAGTATTGGCAGCCATGAGAGCAGATGGGGAACCCCTCCGAGAACCCAATAAGTTGAAGACTCCCCTCAAGAAGAGGGACCCTGATTTATATTACTGCTTCCATAGAGACATCGGTCATGACACGGAGGATTGCTGGGACTTGAAAAAAGAAATCAAACTCCTTATACAAAGGGGAAGGTTGGGCCGATTTTTGAAGCACGGGAGAAATACTGATCGAGATAATGAGGCTAGAATCGATCGGTCTGACAACTGGTGAAAGCCTTGGAGGCAAAATGACAGGAACAATGGGGGGAGGCAGAACAGGAATATGGACAATCGACGCGATGCGAGAGGACAATCCAGGGCAAGAGGTTACAGAAATACCGGACAACAAGATGATCGACCGATTAGGGTCATTAACATGATCTTTGGTGGTAATGCAGCAGGCGGGTCCACCGTTAACGGAAGAAAGAGGTATGCCAGGCAGGTCGGTGAAGACTTGTCAGCTAAGAAAAAGAAGCAGAATGATGGGATGATACCATTCGACGAATCTGATCTGGATGGTGTTAACTATCCTCATGATGATGCGCTCATAGTCAATCTGAACATGGATGGTAACGAGGTCAAACTGGTAATGATCGACACAGGAAGCTCGGTCGACCTATTGTATTATGATGCCTTCAAGCAGATGGAGATACCGGAGGATTGACTACTGCCTATAAAAGGACCTATCAAAGGGGTAACTGGAGCATCAACCTACCCATTTGCCCGAGTCTTTTTGAAAGTGAAATTCGGACAAAAGCCATGTCAGATAGAGAGGGACGTTGAGTTTCTGGTTGTGAAGTTTGTAGGGGCGTACAATGC
>JANKYE010000002.1:7510063-7522090 GCA_032467995.1 Erythroxylum dillonii | reverse complement strand
CCAGGTGACTCCAAGAACAGAATCTTGGGTCGCTCGGCCTCGACCACGCTCGGCCAGGTTGCCAAGACAAGATCCTTAGAACCAGGCGATGCCGAGAAGATCAATCTTGGATCGCTCGGCCTCGACTACGTTTGGCCAGGTTGCCAAGACAAGATCTCGGAACCAGGCGATGTCAAGAACCAAAATCTTGGATCGATTGACCTCAGTATTGTTCGGTTGAATTCCTTCAAACCTAGCCACCGCGATCGACTTAAATCGAACGTGCTAATTCGCTACGTGCTATTCGAAAAAGCAACTTCTCATGCAAAGCTAATGGCAGTTTAAAGCTTCATTTATAGAATTAACAAGGCAAAGAAGGATAAGAATAAAAATAATATTTTTATTTATTTTCCTTATGTTTTTCTGGTCACAAGCCCGACCAGATGAGCTTTGGGGGAGTTTTACAAAATTAGAACTGCTTTGAAGGTGAGGAGGTCGCCAAAGCACTCGGGATGGGATCAGGATTTGTTGAAGGAATGGGAGAGACACCTCCGTGAGCTAGCTCCTCATCCTCGTCTGAGCTAAGGTCCAGCATCTCGTCCGGTAATGCCTTTCGTTCTCTTTCAACTATCTCCCTCATCTCCTCAACTGAAAGGCCGAGCTCAGGGGGAAGCATCGGCTCGACATAGTCCTCGAATAATGGACCTTCCGACCTGTCAGAAATGCAAACACTGTGACAGTTCCTTAGGAGGAAAAGAGCCAAATCGCAAGAAAATTCTAAACACTCCTCGCGTAGGTGCCGCTCTTTTCATCGCTTGATTGCTTCAACCCTTTGCTCTTTAATGGAGCCTTGCAACTCCTTCAGTCTGTCCTCAGCTCTCAGTTTATCCCGGACAGCTTCGTGGCAATCTTGGAGGAATTTGGATCGAAGCGTTTGATCCGTCTCCATCTTCCTCTTCAAGCCTTTACACTCCTCCTCCAGCTCGTCCCTCGCTGCAACTACTATGCTCTTCTCCTCCTCCCCCGTAGCGAGCTGAGCCTTTAAAACGCTCCTCTCCTCCTCCCAAAATTTCTTCTCCTCCTCCCAAGAAGAAAGTTGGGCTCACGTAAAGTCTCTCTCTTCCCTCGCCTCTGAGAGTTCGGCCCTCAAGACGCGAACCTGCTCGTGAAGATCTTTGACTTCCCGGTCCAGCGATCGGGAGACTCCATCAAGCTGATCAAGGTGCTGATATGTAGCGAAGGAGAGCGACAGACCCTAGGAGAAAGAATCCTGTTAAAAAGAAAGGGAGTGAGGAGGAAGTTACCCTTGCGTAGCTGCGCACCAGACTACCCAGCAGCTCTTTATTATCCAGAGCATCCAAGACCTCCTCGTCTCGGGGAGGAATAACCTTCTGGGCGATTTGGAGGGACACGTCGATGTCCCTGATTGATGCAGTCTTATCCAGACTGATCGTGGACACCCACTTCCCAGAGTCGGCTGCCTGCTCTTTCCTTTTGCCCTTCTCCCTTTCCTTCTCCTTCTCCTTCTTCCTGCCTTTACCCGATGGGCAGGGCGGTCGGTCGAGAACCCAAACGGTCTTCTTCCTTTTGAGTGGCGGCTCCACTTCTTCCTCTTCCTCCTCTACGACCACACCTGCCGATTGGGCCATCACTGTTGGCCGTTCGGGGACAGCCGCCAGAGCGAGCGCTGTAGGAGCGCTGTAGGCAGCTCGGGAGCAGTAGGCTGGGCGACAACCTGCCCGGAAACAGTAGGCTGAGCGACTTCCGAACTGGCCTCCCCTTTCTTTTCTTGCCCCTTTGCTTTTGAAGAGGGCTTGGCAGCTTTGCGTTGGCCTCTAGAGGAGTTGGAGGATCCGGCAAAATCGCTGAGTCTTGCCATGTCTGCACAGCAATAAAAGCAGGTCAGAAATCGAAATCCATACCTATAAATACAGTAGATAGTTCAACCACGAGGAGTCAACCAGAGGGGGCAATTTCTTCTCCTAGCCTGCTAATTCGGGGCGGGGGGTCGAGTAGGAATGAATTGGCCGAGGCTGCCCCATGATATCCCAGAATGAGTTGATCGAAGTCATACCGGCCGAGCGCTTTAATGCAGTCAATCACCCCCCACTCCTCCATAGTAAGCGACAAGCTCAAAGCGTCGTTCCATCGCTCGGCTAAAGGATATCTCCATTGCTGGGACTCAAAGGAAGACTCCGGAGGCCTCACGAAGAAGTACTTCGTCCGCCAAGCTTGGATTTTTGAAGCTGTCCCGGCCGGGCAATAGCGAGCATCTCTATACTGAAGATGGGGGACCCCGACCCCAGCACTTGAACTCTGATTCATTCTTAAAAAATGGCGTAGGATGCCGACCGAAGGGGGACAGCCGAACTGATGGCACAGAAAGGCCAGGCCGTTAATGAATCTCCACCCATTTGGAGGAATTTGGCTCGGCCTCAGTCGGTAGATGGCGCACACCTCGTTAATGATCGGGGCATATGGAAGCTTTGTGTCGTCGACCGAGAAGAAGCTGTCAGAAACAGCAAAATACCCTCCCAAATTGTTGTAGATCTGCTCGTTCTCGGAGGCCAGCCTAGGTCCCCAAGACGAAGGGATATTGTTCCTAATAATCGACCAATTCAACTCCCCTGCGGTCATCGTTGATTTGTCCTTTGGTGGCTCCTCAACGACCAATCCGTCCTTCCGGTCACTCGCCGTGACTCCTTCTACCACTACTTCAAGCGGCCCGACTATGTGCAAGCGACGATTTCATCCCTAGGACTAACCCCACTTCTAGGACTGGTAGATGACATGCTTACAAAAAGGAAATTTAGAGGATGAGGTGAGGAAAAAGGACCTACTTAGTTTGGTGATTGAAGTTGGGAATTTGAACGACGGTTGAAAGAAAACTCCGAAAATTGAAAGCAAGAAGATGCAAATGAAAGCCAAATGGAAGCTGGAAAACGAAATAAGCGTGAAGAAAATCTGTAGTCTGTCGATCCTGAGTATTTATAAAAGATTGGCCGAATGGACGTTCCAACCAGTGCTCGACGCGTGGCGATAATCCGAGCCGAACGAAGACACGTGGCAGAATCTAAGCTGAGGTGAATTAGGGTTGTTAGAAATCCGGAACGGCGCACCAGTTGAAAGAACGCGTTTGACGGCTCCACAGTAGTTAAAATGACGCACTTGACAACTGCACAGCAGTCAAAAGGACATACGTGACAGTCTGTCAGAGAACGCGAACCATCAGTAATGGTTACACCTAGTGCTCCATTTAAGTCTTGCTGTTCAGTCGATCGATCCCGCCATTACACTCGCCCGATTGACCTGCCATATCGTTATAGCCGATCGATCGGCTCTGTCATTACCCTCGATCGGTTCGCCGAGTCATTACATCTGATCGGTCGATCACGTCACGATAATCGACCGATCGGGCCTAGCACGAGCTACCTTGGAGACACGCTGTCTGATCCTTATGTACTCCTTCGATCCTTCTCTTGGGTCAGACTTGAGGAGTAGAGAGGGCTTATGGTTAGGTCGGCTGTGCTAGGCCCAGGCCCAGGCCCACGCGTCCATGACCCATTCGCAAGTGTTAATCTCCCATGCAAACGTAAAGATCTACGTAAAGACCTAATCCTAGCAGCTATTCCATATATAAGATACTACTTTCCCATGATAGAGGTACGACATTAGAACCCTACTCTTCTCTGTTTTCTAGCTACCAAAACTCCTATCCAAAGACTAACTTGAGCGTCGGAGAGGCCTACCGAAAATCAACCCCCGGTGAGCCTTTATTGTTTTGCAAGTGTTTTGGAGCTAAAGTCGACCAACTTCATGGATCCAAGCAGTAACGTTCAGCCCCACCAGAACCAGACAGAACCAAATTAATTTGTCAATTTTTATAAATTAATAAATTTTTATTAATTAAAATTTTAAAATGAAACTTTAAACTTTTTATTATAAAAATAACTACTTTTAATTATATTTTAAAACATTTATAGTTGAATTTTTTAAAATCTTAAAATTCTTGTTCGGTTTACCTTTCGGTGTCGTTTTAATTACAATGTGTGTGTTTTTTCCCGGATAAGGATCTTTTCGGCAAAGTGATTGATTGAAACTTCCTTTCTATCGACCTTATTACGTTCATTGATTCGCCCCACCATCAGTTATCTTTACATTAATCAACTTGTATACGTCACGCATTTGTTTACATTATTATATTATATTATCACGGATCATACTTCCCATGCCCATGCCCTTATGTTTTATGTCGCACAAATATCTCTTTTCTTTTACACTGACCCTACTGTTGAGGTCTCCACATGAATTGTGTTACCTTTCAAGACTAGGTACATCCTCCCACCAGACTACTTTTTATTGACAGGATCGTGCATATATATATATATATATAGATGACATAGATTATGGAAGAGCCTATGGTTCCACCATCGTCTAGATATGCCCAGGTCAGACCATTAGGTTTTGTCGTTTATGAATATGAATGCAATGCACTTATTGTTGGGGTAACTTTTCATTGCGCTATGAATGAATACAATTACAGTTTTATTTTTTAGTAAAAATTGACTCAATACCAGGCTTGGGGTTAGATTTAAATTACATATAAGTTATTTTATGATTTCTAAAGCAGCCTCGAATATCGAAAATCATATATCCAAATTATTTGAATGAGTAGAAGATTGCTTCCTTTCTTGTATTTGCTGCCTATATCCAAAAAAAAAAGTTTGAGATTTTCATAATGCTTCCCATTGATTGTAAAAGTACAAATCCGAAATTTCTTCTTGGGTTAATAAATCACTTTTTTATGCTAGTAAACTCCAATTAATTAAATCTATTATCTCTTTATTGCATATATGTTGGAGTTCACATATTTTGTTCTCCAAAAAGCTTGTTAAGGTGCTGAAGAGAATGTTAAGAAAATTTGAAGCCATCAAGATGGGATGAAAAATTAGAAGCCATCACGAAGGATGAAGGGGTTTGCCAAAGTCAAGTTGTCAGATATCTATTATTTTAAACACTGGGGTGATATAGAAATCAATGATATCAAGTTAAAGTTATTAATACTGAATATTGGGTTGTCTGTCTGAAAAGCTAAATGAGATTAGACCGTGATCTATCCCTTCATTATTCTGTCAAGTCAAAATATGAGGGTGCTTGGGGTGGGCGATTCCACCTTTTGAGTATAAAGTTAAGGCTACTAATTTAACCTTAATTCTGAAAAGGCTATAGCGAGGGTAAAAAATCACTATCACTTTGGATGAAGTGAATGCATGGTTTTTTATTTGAAGGTAAAAGCATATGGGAAGTGCAAAAGCGTTCTTCTTGGTTCCTTAGACAATTCTTACATATCAGGACTTAATTAAAGCCGATGTATTTTGCAGAGTAGGGAATAGTGATAATGCTTAAATGTGGTATGATGACATGTTTTGGTCCATTGAATCATCAAATTGGAATCTCATAAGCTCGATTACTTGGATGATTAGATGATAAGGTATCTAAGTTGAAACAGACCAATACTTGGGCTCTACTCCGGGGCTTATTACGGTACAAACCAGCATACTTACCTGATATAATTAAATCTGCAACTATAGAAAAAACAACTGGGATTTGACTAAACATTAAGGAGAATATCTTCTTAAGAACCAAGTCAATTGAGTCCTCAGTAGTGGCTAGCAGCTCACTGTCGTTTGTAATTTTTCGGTTTACGTGGGGTGATTCAGCAAATATTTACCCCTTCTATTTGGTTTTGACATTGGAGTACTTGTAATCCTTACACATTGCTTCTCTTCTTAACGCATTCTTTAATTTGTCAAAAAAAAAAAAGATTATAACAGCTTCAAACGTATAATCACGTGACTCAGAAAACCAGTCTCTAGCGATTAAGATAAGAACTAGGCTATAAATGGTTTGAAACTACAATTTTTGAAAGTTTTGGGGGTCTTTTAGGTTTTTACTATGAAATCATGGCAAAGAATGGAATGATTTTTTTGTGTTACTCCACAGTCTACTTTGATGTATTTATTATATTTTGTTATTATTTATATATATATTAACACTAATTTTTTTATTTCAGTTTTTTATAATCTTTTAGTCAAGTACCCGATCATATTTAAATATTAGTACCAATCATGTCACAAAGAAATTAAAATAAGAATTAATATTCATAAATGGTAAAATTTTGGTGAAAGAAATGAAATCTATGAATGAATAACATGGGAGTAGGGTGGTAGAAGAGTGGGTCTAGTCTAACTAAAATCAAGGAATAAAGTTTAATTTGATTTGGAATTTGAGTTGAATTCACGCAAATTTAGTATTTATAATAATATATTTATATAAAGGAAAATTAAACAAAAATAATAGAAGTTTTATAAGATTTAGTCAATTGGACCTATATATATATATATTATCCTTGAAAATCAAGAATGGATATTTTTATTATATTGATTAATAACTTTGATTAAAGAATATTACAAATTTCCTTTGTATAGATTATGTTTACACATGTAATTACAAACATAATCAAATAGTTACGCATTAAACTCAATCTAATTTAATCATAATTTTAATAAGTCATAACAATTTTCTAGAGATTAGCTTACTAAAATTATATTTCTAAATAAAGTTATTTGATGAATATACAATTTGGAATATGATGAAGTAATCCCATCACATATTTCCAGCTAACTTAACTTACAAAAGCAACATAAACACACAAATGCATTTCTAGCAAACATACACAAGCAACATAACCACATATGTTGATTCCCAGCTAACATAAACATATTTCCAGTTAACAGACCCAAGCGACATAAGCACACTTGTTTATTTTCACTTTAACATAAACACATTTCCAACTACTAAGTTTTTGAGTAGAAATTAGGATCACACATTGAATATAAATTTAATAAATGTACAATGCGTACGTTCCAAATTATTGACCAATTCATAAATAAGGTACATTCATTTTATACAAAAGATAGATCCAACTATAGTTAATTCAATCAGAACAAGTTGAATATAGACAATTAACCCCAAAAAGAAGTGTAGCAAAATTTATTCTATAACTAAATGTCATTCACACTCTAATAATTTCCACTTTAAATGTCAGTTGCTTGGATAAAATTTTCAATAACCATACGTTTTAAAACTTGCTCTTGTAACTAAAGTGATGTAACACTTATGATATCCTTTCATCTCACCCCCTCTTGGATAGAATAAAAGTTGAAAAACTGAACCAAAAGTTCTCTTCATCCTCAACGTTGGAGCTGATGCAGCTGGCTAAGATTGGGAGTATCTAGTTAGATATCCAACAATTGCATAAGGTTATTTGTTGGAAATTAAGCTACGGGGCTATAAGAATTTGGCATCATCTCACATACTTATAGTGGATTATCTAATATATATATATATATATATATATATAGCACTAAAAGGGTATTTACGCAATAGAGATATATGGTAAAATTGTACATTAATAACAATGTAACCTTAGCTCTAAATTGACTAAAAGGAACTTGAGTATTTTCTGTACTTTTATATCTTCTCTCGTCAAGGCCAAATTTTCTACTTGTGTTTCACAATTAAAATTTCCTTTTTTATTTAATGATAACTTACGAGGACTCTTCACTTTCTAGGGTCCATTTGATCTTTCTCTTATTCTTCTTTGGCCTATGTAACATGACCTTTCCATCTTTTATTATGAGCATTTGGTGGATGGAAATCTTTGTCCTTTAATTGTTATAAACTTTCCTAAACATATCCCTATGGTAATTAACACTAATTCACATATGCCTTGAGTTATTTGCTAAGCATAGAATATGACATTAATGACTTGAGTGGAAAGGTACTCATAAAGTTCTCATGCCCTACATTATATGTGTTCTCCCTTCTCAAGTAGACTATATGTATATCATCTCCATTTAGTTATCTTATATTCATGTCTTTATTCCAAATGACTTTCCATTTTATTACATTCGATTTAATGTTGTTCAACTTTTCACCACCTTTTGTAATTTCTTCCTTCTATCTTTTAGCTTGTTTCTTCATATCTAAATGCCTCTTCGTAATCATAGGCTTAATAGTCTCCAACATATTGATTATAGTTGAATCCAAGACCATTAAAATTCAAGAGTTGAATTTATAACTCATGTTATTGTCTGCAATTGGACATTTAGACTCAATATTTTGGAGGCCAAATGTCTTAAGAAAATAAGTTTTCTTAGGACATTCAAGTAGATCATGGATATATCTAAGGGGAAGTTAGTTTAATGTATCATTTATTAGAAACAGTTGTATCTTTATCAAGGCATACGTTATTTATAGAGTTTTATGGAACTTAGAAAGGTCCCATGCATTGAATTCAAGTCAGTGTGTAGAATATTTTTGTATTGGTATTTATTGTGTAGGATACTATCTTCTTTTGTATAGTGTAGGATACTGATGTATTGTATATTTTTTAGTTGCTTTGCGTTTTGTGTAGTAGTTATTGTCGTTTTGTATAAGCAGACAATGATGGCATATATACCATCTGTTTCTCCTTTATGAAATAAGAATAAGCATTTTACTGTGGTTACTTTACCAAAAATACAATCCCTAGAGTGTGTTTACAGATTCTTCGTGGTATCAGAGAGATCTGGGTAAATCCACACATCCACGAAGCTGAGTTATGGCAGATGGGATAAGTAATTCGAGATCATCGTTTGGCAATATGAATGAGGATGAGAATTCGTTGTTTCTGCAGAACTCCGATCATCCTAGAACGGTTCTCGTTACGACTCCATTAAGTGGGAATAACTACTTATCTTGGAGTTGTGCAATGTGAATAGTTATAAAGCTGAAGCTCGATTTCGTTAATGGAAAATTTGAGAGGCCGGATGAAAGTTCATCAGACTACGATAGATGGTGTCAGGTTGATTTTATGGTTACTTCGTGGATACTCAACGCCATCTCCAAAGACATCATGGAGTCTTTTTTGTACACGAACTTGACTAGGGTTCTCTAGAAAGACCTAGAGTAGCGATATGGAGAATGTAATGGGCCGCTGTTGTATCAACTCAAGAGAGAGATTAGTTCAATTTCACAAGGGGATTCATCAGTTTCCAAGTATTTTACTAAACTCAAAAGGTTATGGGATAAACTGAATTGTTTGGCTCCCATTCCGTAGTGTTCATATGGAGCCCTAAAACAATGTTCGTGTGGATCCCTTAAACAATTTGTTGAGTTTGGAGATAATGATAGATGGGTACAATTTCTTATGGGATTGAATGAAGAATATGATACAATTAAAAGTCAGATATTTATGTTAGACCCTTTGCCTTATATAGATAGAGCTCATTCCATGGTTATTAAGGTTGAAAAACAACGGGAGTTAACATTTCTTTTACTGATAACAAAATTAGTGCTATGATGGTGCGTAGTTCTGGCAGCAGTAGTGCAAAAGGGGTTAGTAAAGGTGTTTCCAAGAAACAAATGAATAAGGAGGATATGTTTTGTGATTTTTGTAAAATAAAAAGACACATAAAAGATACCTATTTCAAAATTCATGAGTATCTAGATTGGTATAAGGCTTCTAAAGATTAAAAAAGGAGGGGATATGAATAAGAAGTTTGTGAATATGAGTGATTCACCTTCGGATTAATCAGCAGAGAAGAGTATAAAGGAACCGGTTTGGAAACACGACATGGCAGTAATGATTCAACAAGGAATTGTGAATTTTACCAAAGGAAGCAGATTCAGATGAAGGACGAGGAAATAGATGTCATCAACTTTGCACACTACAACAACTTTGCAGGTAGCATTCTCAATCATTCTTTTAGTTCAGTTAGTTCAATTGAATGTGGTTCTTAGATAATAGACACATATGCCTCAAATCATATGTGTTATGATCTTAATCTGTTTGCTAAACCTAAATCTGTTACTAAATATACCCCTGTTCACCTACTGGATGGCACAGTTAAGATAGTAGATTTCACAGGGAATATTATCCTTTGTGATAATCTTAGTCTGTCATCCTTTTTGCATATACCTTCATTTAAATATAACCTACTTTCTCTTAATAAACGTGCTTGTCAATCTTCTACCAAATTTACCTTTTATGCAACCTTTTGTGTTCTACAGGACCTTGTGACTGATGAGGTCTTAGCAGTTGGAAAGGTAATTGCGAGACTCTGTGTTTTTGACAAATATTCTTTTCACAAAAATAACATTTTGTCTTACACCACACATTTAGATAATAGTATCCATAAGCCAATACATTGTCATAGTGCTGGTGTTGATGGTTTTTGGCACCAAAGATTGGGTTCTCCATCACTCATTGTAATGAAATAGTTGCAAGATTCTTTTAATAATATGAATTTTCTGAACAACCGTGTGATATATGTCATTTCTTAAAATAAACCAGACTTCCTTTTCGTAAGAGTAGTATTAGTACAGTTGCATGTTTTGAAATGTTGCATATGGATCTTTGGGGTCCTTATAAGCAGGGGTCAATTAGTGGAGCTCACTACATTTTCACTATAGTAGATGATTTTTCTAGAACAACCTAAACCTATTTACTCAAACACAAAAGTTAGACTTCTACCTTCTTAGAAAAATTCTTTAAACATGTTAGAAATCAATTTCATGCTACAATCAAAGTCATTAGAACAAACAATGGGACAAAATTCTTGAGTCATAGTTATAGGGAAATATTTGTCAACTATGGAATTATACATAAGAAAACTTCTCCTTACACTCCACAACAAAATGGAGTTGTTGAATGAAAACATAGGCATTTGTTACAAACTGCTAGAGCTCTTATGTTTCATTCCCATTTACCAAAACATTTTTTGGGAGATTCCATTTTAACAGCTCCATATATCATAAATAGGCTTCCAACTCATGTTCTTAACTGGAAGTCTCCTTATTCTGTTCTTTTCCAAATGGAACCCGATTACCATTTTTTGAGGATTTTTGGTTGCCTATGTTATGCCTCTAACACCTTTCCTCATAAAGATAAATTTGCTCCTAAGGCTTTCAAATTAGTTTTTTTTGGTTATTCTTCAGGACAAAAGGCCCACAAACTTTATGATTTGCACAGCCATCATATTTTCATTTCTAAGGATGTTGTTTTCTATGAAAATATATTTCCTTTTCAATTCATTTCTTTGGATCCAGAAATAGTTCCTTTGCCAAATCCAAATGTCTTAACACCTGTTGTGTCTCGAGAATCATCATCCACTGAAACTCTTAATGTTGGTTCTTCTGATTCTTCAATTCCATCCTCTTCTAATACTCCTTGCTCCATTGATCTTGCACAGAGTCCAGCTCATATTCGTAGCAGTACTTGTGTGACCCAACGACCTAATTGTTTGAATGATTTTGTTTCACATGTATCTGTTACTGATATTGCTCATTCTGCTTTCCTTAATATGACTGATTCTTCCCATACACCTCACACATGTCCATTTGTACTCTCCTTACACATTACCTCAGCTTATCATTCTTTTTTAGCAAATGTGTATACTATTGAAGAACCTAGTTCTTTTGAGCAAGCTCAAACTAATTCAAATTAGTTAAATGCTATGGAGGTTGAGTTGACAACCCTTGATAATAATCACACTTAGGACCTCATTGTTTTACCGAAGGGTAAGAAGGTTATAGGTTCTAAATGGGTTCATAAAGTTAAACTCAAACCTGATGGGACCGTTGATAGATATAAGACTAGGTTTTGCAAAAGGCTATAATCAAATTGAAGGAGTTGATTACACTAATTGTTTTTCTCCAGTAGCTAAAATGGTTATTGTGAGACTTTTTATAGCTATTGTTGCTACCAAAGGTGTAACATTCCACCACCGACAGGAAGGGTAAAATAGTAAATTGTCATAAGATGAGATTGATAGGGATTTATTAGTATTGTCGATGCATACTGGTACTAGTGAACAGTGAAATCTGTACACATGAAATAACTGTACATGCATACATGACATTCTCAGTAATTGGGCCTAATGCAATTTTATTGTGCTTAACGTGGTTATTGGGTTTGAAAAATTATTCTGAGTGAACCATTGA
>JANKYE010000002.1:7479747-7503366 GCA_032467995.1 Erythroxylum dillonii | reverse complement strand
TTTCAACCCTGGAAATATTCAGAGACTGGTGTTATTTTGGATTCACTATTTTAAAATGAAAAATAAACGCAAACCATCTCTATCTTTAAATTTCATTCCCACTGTCAATTAGAAATTAGAAAATTTAAGCAGGAATGCAATTTGATTTGAATTTTAGCACAGCAAATAAGTACAAGAAGCACATACCTTCTCTATATAGGCTATGGTTTTGATATCTGTAATCTTCTTCCCTAGTTGATCAGTGACGTGAAATACTGTTCATCACGATAAGTGGTGTCAAAGGAAGATAGAAGGAAAAAACAAAATAACAGAAAGAGTAAACTCACATCATAATAGACATAAGTGATATCTTGTACTTGCTAAATGCATGGCATGGAGAATCAAGATTAGTGTCCTTTGGAAGATCATAATTAAGTTGGACAAACCAGAAAAACTGTTGCTATACACAGGTCATTATCTCTTACTTGAAGTGAAATAACAAGGAAAGATCGAAGAAAGTAAAATGACAAGGAAAGATCGAAGAAAGGATATACTTACTGTCCATGAACCATCCTCCATCAGAGGATATGTAAGCTTTGGTGATAATCAGGTCAAGATCAGTTAAGATCTGCACAACTTCTAGCAGAATTCCATGCTTGTTCATGCTGTCAACCTAAACAATCAAATCCCATGCTATTTATTTTGTCATTGCCATGCAATCATGTGAGGTCAAACATAAAGCAACAATGACTTAGAAGAAAAATGCAACTTTAAATTCAGAATATGGAAATTTAACTGATCTTATATTCACCCAGTACTGGTGAAGGTGGAAAAAAACACAGATAGCCCTACACAGTCTAATGTCGAGCACAATGGTATTGCAAAACTTGGTCAAATAGATCATGGAAAACCCTTGAAAAATGACAGCCATAACAATCGATTTTACCTTTACAAGAGTGCAATCACTGCAGCTTGTATTGTCCACAGATACCCTGCAAACAAGAGAAATTAAGATGGGTGGTAAGAAAAGGCCAGAAAGAGACAGGATTAGACCAAGAAAAAGAAGTCTTAAAAGTGAAGCAGAAACGAATCTTGCTAATAAGAAATTCTGCTAATTACCTTGGGGGGTTGATTCTTGTACTCAAGTTTTCATATTCAGGATCAAAGTACGGCCAACAAACGTTAGCCATCTGAGCTAACTTCCTTAACTCTGGTTCTTTTGAAGTGGAACCACTAGTCAGGCTGAGAGTTGAACCTGTTATTGCATTTTCAAAATTCATTTCCTAGCAGTATAACACGATACTCCTACCAAATTGAGTCACTAAGATTTTCACTAGAAACCATTTCAAGATCAGTATGAAAATGCTCAGTCAATGGTTCAATTTATTTCTCTACTACAGATTCCTTGTTAACCTGATCCCCCCAACACTAGCGCATGTTTTGTCCCATTGACACTATGGATTGAAGAAGAACACCTGTCAAATTATAGCGTAGAGAGCAGGATAGAGTGGAATGCTCCTGAGGTCCAGTCAAAATATCGCTGGCCCACATTGTTGGCAATTTATCAATGAAGAAAGTTCTGTACCCATGATAAAGTTTTCAAGCTTGGAAGCCAGAAATTGATATGATCAGAACAACAGTTGGAGTAAAAGGAAACAGAAGCCATAGACTGATTACGAAAAACAAAACAACTCGTGCTTTTCTTCTGATGCAATTTGAGTGGAAGAGGAATCTTAATTTAGTTCGTTGTCCTTGCTGAGAAAGGCTAAGATGATTTTAAAGAAGTTTGAAATCCACCATGAACAAGTTACTGTTTCAGGGGCCTGAGCAATAAGTTACAAAGCTACAATCTGAACCCTCCTAGAAAAGGGGAAAAAAAAGAAAAACAGAGAGCACTGTGTTGCTACCTGTTGCAGGTTTATGATGGCATTTTATCTTGAATGAGACTCAACTGTCGAAATTTTTTGTTATTTTAACAAAATTATGGCCCTTTCCCTTGGACAGTTAACCTGCAACGTAATACTTCATTGTATTAGGAATTTAGTCATGGCATGAAACTTCTGCACTGATCTTAAAGCAATTCCAGCACTATTGGCATCGCTGCTGATTTTAGACTTGGGAAGGTAACAGCGGAAACTGTTTTAGACGGTATTGGCAGGTATCATGCTGCCACTATGCTTTCATTTCAGGTTTCATACTCAAGTATATGACATCATTCTTCTTGTGTTTGGAAAGACTAAGATATGGCAACACTGTCGCATAGAAGTTCAGATTCGCAGGACCAGACAGTCATGATTAGCATTTTTGACCAAAAAAAAAAGGATGAGGAAAGGAATAGCATCATTCTTTTCCTATCAAGTAAAACGCTTTTGAACCAAGCTTCAGACGAGGAACAACTGTTGCACTCAAAAAGGAAAGTTTGGTCATCAGCAGTTATGAATAGCATTCCTAGTCATTTAGAAGTAAAAAGTTCAAAATTTTCCTCCCTTTCCTCTTGATATGCGAGACTATAAATGAGATAGTGTGATCAAGCTTTTAAAAGATTCATCTAAATAGGCTTCATGAATTGAGAACCAGGAGTACAGTACTGCATATTGGTGAATTAAGGATCAAGGAAAATAGTGTTTCTTAGTCTCTTCTATAATAGCATCAACTACAGCACATAATGCAGCAAGCTTACTCCAGAGCACCCACTTTTAGTTACTTTCTCGTGGTGACGAGGTTCGATAAACTTTATATTGGAAATAGTTAGATATTGTACTAAAACAACAGGACTGCTAGCAGCTAACTAATTCCTGCGAAGGTGGCGTAACGCTGTACTCCATGAGAATGATATAGATGTAAATCAAAAGTTAGTCCAAATAAAATTTGAAGAATCCAGCACGACAATCGCATCAGGAGGATCCAAACAATGAATTGATGGGTCCACCTTAATCAAGGAACAGAACTAGAACTAGGACCGCTAATCCCGTGGACTTCAACCTCAAGTCCAAGTCAATAAACAGGGAAAACACGACTAGAAACAAAATAACCCGTCTATTTAACATTTTTTGACATGACTAAAAAGAAACGAAAACAGTTCTTCATCCAATTTCAGCTAGAGCACACCTATGTCCTAACCACTGATGTCTAAATCATATCCCTGAAAGTTGAAATCACTGAAGAAGAGTTCATGCAGATAAAAGCTTATTAGGTGGAAAAGATTGGATAAAGAACTTCTAGGCGCCCAAATAAATAGATAGTTGATCTAGAACTGTAATCAAGTCGTGAAAAGAAGGCAAAGCTGGGATGACAAATAAAGAGGGTTCATTAAAGTTGAGAATGCAAAATTTATCATAGAATTAAACATATTAAATAAAACCAGAATTCCCAAGTCGATTTCAGCTCTCAAAAGCCAGAACATGTATGGTAAAACGGGAACAGAATAGCAGGGCCAACCTGCCAAAACTTTTACTTACGTCAATGGAAAATTTACAAAGACAATTGACAAGTTGGCCAATCAAGTGAGAGTAGAATAACGCAAACAGTAACAGGTACACAATTCAATCCATATAGTAAACAAAAAGAGTCTGTAAATGGAGCAAGCGGCCATGCAGATAGAATCCGAATCCAAACACAGAGTAAACAGAAAGGAGACCAATATCAACCAAACTAAAAGCAAACAGATAAAAAGAGAGAAAGTTGCAGACTTTGAAGATAAAGATCTGACCTTGAGAAAGTTTCTTCAGAGATTCCAACACCAGAAAAGATAAGAAAGAAAAAGGAAAAGAACTCAAGCTTCTTCACATCCTTTTAACATCAGAGAAACAGTAAAACTCTATTCAAAACCACACTAGCAGTAGCCTCCTTCTCTTTCTCTGATGCCTTCTACGTTGGAATAGCACTTCCACTGTCTCCTCTTTGTCTTACGTACGCTCCGTTTTGCTTCTGTTTCTCTAGATGGCTCTCTATGTATGATTGTGTGTCTATGTCCAGAGCCAAAGTGGAGGTCTATATAAGAAACACAGCAAACATAGACGGAAACTTGCGTGGCGTTGAGTGGCTTTACCCTTTTAATATTCATTTTCCTTTTCTATATTTTATTTCTTTGTTCGAATCTGACGCGGCGACCAAACATCTCTATCGTCGAATTTTGTCGTCAGAACTAGTGCTGGTTCACACTCTGGAATTAACGAGTGTACAGCACGATCCAATAATGGTTAAATGTTTTGGAAGTGAGCTTTAGTGGCCGTCGAATAGCGCAGCACCGAGAAGCCATCGTGCTGTGCTGGATCACTGCCGTCGATTGTTGCGTTTCGCTCGTGTTTTGAGAATATTATTGACACTTGTGGATAGTACTATGGGCTGAAGTGGAATGACCAAACTACTCATCAAGGAGCGATGTCCACCGTTGAATTGTAATCAAGTGATTTGTTGCCTAAAAATGGTAATGGACAATTACTATAAATGATAAATCTAATAAAAAAAGAAGATGTCAATAATTATATTGAACGGTGATAATTTAACTAGGTTAGAATATATCTTCCTAATAACTATAATATAATACACAGTCGACTAAAAATATATATACATTCTTTTCTAAGTGACTGAACATTTTGGTATTGTAACGGAAATAAGTGAATGATGGTCGCATTACCTTTTGATGTGATGTATAAAACTTGTCTCTCTAAAAGAAGAATAAATGAAGGCTGGATAAAATTCGTTTGTCACAAAGGAGAGAGCTAGTTGATCCTGCACAATACAGCATGTTTATTAGTAAGCATAATATGTAATGTGGTTTTTATATTTTATGTTTTTACTGATTTAAAAATTACCTTTGCTTGAGTTTTACCAATGTTAAGATGTTTAAAATACTTCAATCTTTAATTTTGATTCCTTTGGTTTTAATATTGAATATCAATTATAAGGTCCAATTTAGTTTGTCTTAATTTGTTTTATATGTCATGAACATTTTTCTTTTAAACATTAATTATAAATACACTGACTTTTTTAATCGTTAAAAGAACAACACTATTAATATTTCAACATTATGAAGATATTGACTCTTGTTACTTGCAATCAATAAAGAACTAAGATGCTCAGCTACAAGCAACTTAAGTTTTGGCCCATTTGGATTTGTTTAAAATTTTTGGTTAGTTTGAACGTATAAAAAGTTGAATTAAATAGGCATTTAAGTAGAAGCGAGTGACCGTAAAATTAAATTACTACACAAGTTTATACGCGCATTGGTAGCAAGTGCCTACATTAACCCTTGCGAGCACACAGGGGATAGCTCTTAATTAATTCTAAATTAAATCAATTTAAATAAAATGATATTATTTTATTAAAATTTAGTGAAATAATATTACTTTAATAATTCATCAAAATAAAATTATTATTTTTATCTAAAATTGATATAATAATATCATTTTAACCTTTTATTTGCATTTCAAAACCCTTGATTAGAGGGGTACCAGAATAACTGAAACTATTCAAGTACGTGATATTATTAGACCACATGAATTGACAAAGATTTTTCAATTAAGCCAGCTTCTAAGAAGTTGTATCATGAGTTTTTCAAGTGATTTTGAGAACTGAATATCTGTTAAAGATTAAGATCATACAAAGATGACTATAGTTGAAACCTCGCTTATACTAGCCGAGACATAAGATACATATATTTATATTTGATAAAAACTTTTTTTCACTTATTAAAAAGTAATTGGTTACTCCTTATGTTGTTTTGTGGGACACGTCGCACTTACATATCTATTCTTCAAGAATCTCTTCAACAATTTTGCAAAATATCTGGCCTTAGTGTCAAATATACTAAAAAGTAAGATTTACTTTTCCTTTGATGTTACAAATGTTGAAAGGAATGTTGGCAGCTTGCTTTTTAAATATCTTAAGAGTCCCTATTTCATTAAAGAAGCTTAAGTTTATTGACTGAATTTCAAAAGGAAAATTAGTGCCTGGCATAATAAAACACTCTCTCAGGTTGGAAGTGTTCAACTCATTGTATTTGTTTTGACAAATCTTCATACTCATTGAAGCTCACATCTATTCCTTCCAAAGAAGATTAATCTGGAAATGGAAAATACATGAGGAACTTTCTTTGGACTGGTAAATTTGACAATCCTAAGAGCTCCAAAGTTAAATGGGATGAGTTATGTTAGAAAAGGCATGAAGGGTGCCTAAGATTTGTCTCGATTAACTTGATACAAACAATGTTAGTGGCAAAGAGGATATGGAAACTCTTTAACGACAAGGAAGCACTTGCGAGCAAGTGGACTAATGAATTCTAATTGAAAGAATCCAGCTTTTGGCATTAAAGGAGCATTATTGGCCTTCTATCCTCATGCTAAGGAAAGACAAACCATTTATTCTCTTTTCAAAATATATAATGGAAATAGAGAGGAAACATGGTTTTGAATTGATAATTGGTCCCCTCTTAGTCCTCTATTTATAAGAAGTGAAATCTTATTCCTTGTAGATTGAAAACAAAAGATAAGCTCAAATTTTCAATTGATCAAGTTTGCTGCCTTTGTAATTTGGTTCCTGTGATTACCTCTCATCTTTTATTCTAATGTGACTACTCTTCTTCCATTTTGCACAAAATACTTCATTACTTGAACTTGGATTGTCCCTACAAAAACTGGAATGAAATCCTAGTTTGGGCTGATAATCATTACTGAAGAATGAGGAAAGATTAAATATGTTTAAGCATTTGTCTCTATTGCACTGATCTCCATTTGGAAGGAAAGGTACTTAAGGATTTTCTGGATTTTTAAATCTAACAAATATGTTCTTGCCCATAAAGTGAGTTGTTGGATTAGAGAAATTAGAGTAGCTCGTAACCTTACAAACAAATTGAGTTCCTCTCTTAAAAGAAGATAAAACTTAGATGAAATAGTTGTTTTCTCTAAGTATTCTCATTTTTAAACATGTATTGTTAATTTTGTTACTTATTATCTTTTGTCTCTTTAATAAATAACTCTGTGTTGTAATAAGTTTCTGGCTGCTCTTTAGGGCCTGTAAATGAAATTATTTCTTCTTAAAAAAAGTTATTGGATACATATTTGAAACATTCATTACGTTGAATGAATTTTCTTACCACCCGATCTTGAGCTGCAATATATATTTTACAAATAATTAGTTATAGAAACTCAGAAAAATTGTAGAGTCCAAGTGTCCAACCAACGTGAAACAAGGAATAAGAAGGTAAAAGGCTGCCGCTTTATAAAGTAGTATGCTAATGATTCAACTTTACACTTTGGCTGGAGGCAAGAGAAGAGGAATCGAATTTATGTTAGCTCGCTAATAATAAGACCCAAACGTGTCAGTGGACTTTAACCAACTCGTAGGTTTTTAAAGTTGGGTTTTGTCTTTTCAGTAATTGGTATCTCATGCTCTTTAACTTTTCCGTCAAATGTTATGCAAGCATCGTTGCTTTCTATAGTTTACTAGTACGGGAGATCTGAAAAGGGATATTTGTAATCATGCCCTCGTCGACCTCCATGATTAACCGATTCATCATTGTAAGATAATGTCTCGAATTATTTTCAAGACAAAAGAGAGAATTTATCTTGGGGTCGGTTATATATCAGCAAGGGCAAAGAGAAAAAAAGGAACATATTAGACATATCATTTTGGATAATGATGTTTACTGCTGCCAAAGTGATCAAAGACACCATTGCATGTGTAGCAGAAGCAAAGACAAAGGACAAACGAGGTTGCTGTACGTAGAAGAAGCAAACTGCAAGTTGTGTGAGTGTATATCCAGGTTGCAAAAGATTCGTTATCCCACTTTTATTTTGCAACATGAGGTTGTAAATAGCCTATCCCCACAAAGCGTTCATATACTATCCCCTTTCTCTTTTACTTATCTATCAAACAGAATCAAATATTGCGTAAATGATATTTCACAAAAGTTGCAAGGAGTAGAAAACTCTGCAGGATCTAATTCTCTTCTTAAGTGTTAACAATAGGAGTTAGATCACCAGATACTATCAAAAGATCAAATAACACATTCATGTAGAGTGATAATATTTTTCTTTCTAAATGCCATCCATCTTTGCTCATGATTATAGTCCTCAGTTCTCTAATACCATTTTAATAATTACATTTCAGAAAAAAAAAGATGCTTCAAATTGAAAATTTCAGCATATGCTGGATTATTCTATTAGTAGTAGCGATTTCAATTGATATAACCATTTACCTTAATTTTGAGACAACTTATCAATTTAATCGTTAAAACTTGGAAACAATATGTACATGCTACGATCGTAAAAATAGGAAACATGTATATGCTACAAAAATTTACAGATACAACAGAGCTCGTATTTTGGCAATGTTAGATTTTGCACGAGTAATATTAGCAACAGTAGACACACTAACCAATTCTCTTTATCCATGTTTTTCTATTGCGCAAAACCTTTCTTCAGAGTTGCATAACTTTAAAGTCCCTTGACAATTCTTGTCTTGAGATTATAGAATCCAGTGGCCCCCCATTTTAGCAACTCTATATGAAATGATGGGGTGGACAAATATCTGTCGAGAAGCTAACTGCTTTCTCCTTGTCCAATAAACATGGAAAATAAGAGACTGTGGGGTTGGAACTTGGAATTCCTTTAGCAGGCAAACCGACGAGGAGCTAAGTGGGCAGCTTCTGAAGAGTCAACTTAAGCTACGGCACTAATTTTTGTCGAAGATTCTAGTGATTATTGGATTGATCATTGCTATACACTTATTAAACATATTCACATGGTATGGGGCGGCAGCCACACATTTGTTATTCTTTTGTGCGCTTCGTTCAAGATCCTCTAAGCTTTCAAAGATAACTTGAGAGAACTTGGCATGGCTCAATTGGAAAGAAATGTCACTTTCTTACTCGGAGCTCTGTACCTTTTGTTTTAATGTTATTTACATATTTTTTATTTTATTTAAATTAATATAAGCAGTTATATGTTATGTAACCAGTACTTTTACTAATATGATTATTTACTATATGTCTTTTTTTTAAATTTATAGTAGTTCCTTATTAGTTATTATGAAAGATTAGTATCAAGTTAAAAATGTTGAATATAGTAAAGTGTAAAATATTTATGATAATTATTAATTTATATTTTTATTTAAATATAAGTTTTAAGTTCAAATAAAAATAACAAAATTTAAATTAAATTTCTTACCTTTTCACATAAAATTAACTCTTTCAAATTTTTTATCAACTTCTCCTATAATATTCCTTTTGAAAAAGCATAAAAAATTGAATCATTATTAAATACTTTTTTAAAAATATGTTATCATCACATCATTAACACCCAGTTGAAATTCCACACCAATGTGTTGTCTGCAAAGGTTTGATAGTACTAAACCTTACCCCTACATAGTAAAGACACTGTTTTCGATAGACCCACATGCAAATGTCATAATAAGATAAGATATATGAAAAAAAAGAGTATCTTGAGAGGTCTAGTAGCACACAACTTTATTCCTAATTAGTAGAGAGATTGTGTCTAAATGACCCATCGATTAAGAGAAAAATTGAAATAAGGAAACATATAAAAATAAACAAATAATACTATTAAAATTAAACTAAATAAATACATAATACAAAAATAATAATTGGGACAAAACATATTCAATAAGTGGCAGTTGTTATATGAGAAACTGTCAAAGCTACATCATCGCTCGTGACAAAGGCAAAGGCAAAGGTGAGGAGCTCCTTAAGTGCAACAAATTGTTCGTATGAACTTGAGTAGGAAAGTTAAGTCGTAGAGCACAATGACTTGTCCATGACTAATAACTATATGGATAGAGACTGAACAATTAGACGAGACTTTCTAAGAGGTAAATACAATGCAAGAGATTCATAGTATTCGGCTTTATAGAACTACAAGACTGTGTATGCTCTCTTTAGGGGATATCCTTTACTCGTATCCTAGTACGCCAGAGTTTCTTATTACGAGCCAAGTCCTCGAGAAGAGCCAACCCTGCTATATCATTCTTAATCACTTCTCCCCAGTTCTTTTTAGGCCTTTTGTTTTTCCTCTTGCTATCTCTAAAAATTATTTTCTCGCATCGTCTCATTGGAGCATCAGGGTGTTTCCTTCTCACATGTTTGAACCATCTAAGCCTGTCTCTCACAACTTTTCATTAATACAAGCCACTTGTAATTTTTCTCTTAGCATACAATTTCGGACATTATCTCTTTTGGTAATGGCACATATCCATTGTAACATCCTTATCTCCGTCATCAAAGCCTATTATTATATATGCGTTTAGTGGGCCAACATTCCGCTCCATATAGCATAGTTAGTCGAATCACCATTTGATAGAATTTATGTTTAAGCTTGACTAAGATCTTCTTGTCACATAAGATCCCTACTGCTTTTCGCCATTTGAACCACTTGATCTAATATGATAGACTATATCATCATCGATTTCTCCATTGCCATAGATGATAGACCCCTAGATATTTAAAACACCCTTTCCATGATACAACTTTGGATCCAATTTTTACTTCCACATTATTGACCACCTAATGTCCTGAAAATTTGCATTCTAAGTACTCAGTCTTAGTCTTGCTCATTTTAAAACCATTCGACTCTAACGTTTCCTTCCAAATTCTAGCTTACATTGATGCCCTCTCTTGTCTCATCCACTAAGACAATATCATCAGCAAATAACATATACTAAGGCACATCTCTTTGAATAATTTTGGTAAGATCGTCCATCACTACTGTAAACAGAAAAGGGCTTAATGTGGAGCCTTGGTATAGTCCAATACCAATAGCAGAATTCTGAGTGTCTCCTCCTATCGTCCATATGCTAGTCATTACCTTTATATACATATCTCTAATCACACGTACATATGACATAAGACCTCCCTTAGCCTCCAAACACCTCCACAAGATACCTAGGAACCTTGTCATATGCCTTCTTTAAATCGATAAAAACCATATATAAATTCTGCTTTCTTTCTCTGTAATATTCCATTAATCTTCAGAGAAGATGTAACACTTCTGTCATGGACTTTCCAGGCATAAAACCAAATTGGTTGATCGATATAAAAGCCACTTTTACCACTATTTTCCCAATTACCTTCTCCCATAACTTCATGGTGCGACGAAGTAGTTTTATACCTCTATAGTTGTGACAATCTTGGATGTCCCCTTTGGCCTTGTATAAAGGAATTAACTTACTCATTCTCCATTCACCCAGCATTCTAGCGAACTCAAAGATCACATTGAAAAGCTTGCCTAGCCAATCAAGACCTTCAATGCCTATTCTCTTTCATACTTCTATGGGTATCCGCCCCTACTGCCCTTTTGCTCTTTATCTCCTTCAAAGATTTTTCAATTTCTTTCTTTGTGGTTTGTTCACACCAAGACTAGTTACGAAAACTCTCAGACTTGTTGAGGTCACCTAAAGATATTATTTGCTATGCCTTTATTATAAAGGCCATAAAAGTATCTCTGCCATCTACTTTTGATGGAGTTTGCCTCCATGAGCACCTGCCATGCTTTATCTCTTATACAATGAACTTGGTCACAGTCACTCGTCTTTCATGCCCTAACTTTAGCCAACTTAAAATTTTTTCTCCCTTGTTTGTATTCAATCTCCTGTACAAATTCTCGTAAACTTCACCTTTAGCCATTGAAACTGTCTTCTTTACCTCTTTCTTCGCTAGTTTGTACCTTTCTTTGTTAGCTTCTCTCTTTTCCTCTATTGTATTTTCTAATAGAGCTTTATATGCTTTCTTTTTTGCCTTTACCTTTCTTGTACATCTTCAAACCACCACCACTATTCCATTCTACCACCCCTTGACCCTTTAGAAACTCCCAATATTTGTATGGCGATATCTCGTAGCAAGGTTGCTACTCTCTCCCGCATCAGATTAGCATCCCCTTTCATGTCCAGATGGCTTAATTTCGTATTCTATCCTTAAAATGTTTCACATATCCCCTTTCAGATTCCATCATCTAATTTTAATACGCCTCCTAGTAATTTGCTTCTTCCTCCATCCCTTAACTTCCAAATCCAAAACTAATATTCTATGCTAAGTTGTTAAGCATGCTTATGGAAGCATTTTATAATCCTTGCACCTAGCTCAATCGCTCCGCCTTACAAGTAAATAATCAATTTGAGTCTTGGTGGTGCTACTCTTAAAAGTCACAAGGTGCTCCTCGTTTTTCTTGAATAAAGAATTTGTTACTAACTCAAAAGCTACCACCATGTCCAATATAACAATCTCACTATCATTCCTAGTGCTGTACCCGAAACTCTTATAAGTCTATAGATATCCATCTGAAACTACCTCTATATGACCTTTAAAATCTCCTTCTATTATAACTTACTTACTAGTATAGATCTATGGGAGGAGCACTTCATTTAGCTCCTCCTATAATTTTCATTTTTGTTGTTCATCCAAACTTGCTTGAGGTACACACACACACACCACGTTGAGAACAACATTGCTAACCACAATCTTAGCAACCATAATCCTATCATTTGTTCTTTTGATCTCCACCACCTCCATTCTGTCTTTTTAAACCCCCTGCATACAATAATTTGAACCCTTTAATCTCCTTCGCTTTAGCCCCCGTCCACTTTGTCTCCTGGATGCACTCTTTATGTATCTTATACTTGTCTAAAATCTTTAATAATTTTAAAGACTTCCATGTAATGGTCCCGATGTTCCAAAAGCCTATCCGTATTCTGTCATCACCTTTTTTATTCCCACACACGGAACTCACCGACAAGCTGGTTGGTGTTCTATCTTCAATATGCAAAGCCATCCCTCCTAACTCAGTGCCCGCAAAAGTATAAGGAGGCTATTCCCAAAGGTCCCTAAAGTCTCTAAAATTAAAAGGTCTAGAGAGAAAAATACCTTAAGTAAGGGAATATTAGAGTAAAAAAAGTTATTAATTCACTAGGCTCGGCTAATAGTCCACTAGGCTCGGCTAATAGACCACTAGGGAAAGAAACTATCAAAACTAAAAATAAATAGAGGAAGTAGGCAATATGTGTAGGAATTTGAAAACGAGGCTGTTACCAAGTTAGAATACTAAAAGTAAAACCTAGATCCCCCAAATTATAGGTAGACAAAGAATAAGATTATCCTAGTAGATAAACATGATCTTGGAAGCTTAATTTCTACATGATTGCCACTAAATACCAAAAACGTCTAATGAAAGATAAGCAATAATGATACAAATAATGAGAATAATCAGAAAATAAAGAATAAAAGCACTAACAGCTGATCAATAAGATGCCCAGCTTGTCAATAAGTTGTATACGTCAGGGGAATCACATACAAATCAAACCTTACATACAGTCATAATAAAGATGCATTCAAGCCTTACAAGCAATAATCAGAATGTATGTAGCAAGAAAGATGAAGCAACTAGACAATGATAGAGATACCATTATTAGACCCTTTATAAACATAGAACCTGATACGGGTAGCGGGACTAGAGTCGTAGGCGAGCTTGTTTGTAGATTTTGGAAGACACCACTTCACCACTTTCAAGAAAATATGTGAAGGAAAAGAAAAGTCTAAAATATTAGGCGTTGTCAACTTCCTATGACACAAAAACAAATCCCCAACTGTGACTTCACGTAGCCTAAAATACTAGAGAACTGTCTGATAGGAGAAAGAAGAAGCCAAAGTGGTATGTGTACAGAAGGAGCACAGACATGTTGGGGATTGCCAATGGTAAAAACTTAAAGAGATAGAGAGAGAGGAGGCCACTAACCCCATGGCTTAACCTATTGAGTGAAAGTTAATGAGTCGAGAAGAGAACTGGGAGGTGACCTTCACAAGCTTGATGAAGACTGTAATTTTCCTTTCCTAGAACAAAAGAGTGCAACTACTAGAAAACAAACAAAACTTGATAGCAATCAACAACCCAAATCCAGAACTTACAAATATCTCACTGTGCAAAGCAATAAACGGAAGAGGAAGGCCATACAATATATACCTAGATATATAACCTTTAGCTTTTTGAATGACAAAACAAACTCACCTAAATAAAACTTAAGGTGATTACATCAAAGTAAACGTAAGAGGAAAATCTCACAAAAGGAACAATCTTTGATCACACAAACGCAAAAAAAAAATGTCAAAAGCAAAAGCAAACAGAAAGACACACAAAGAGTTGCATATACTCAAGCCAATAGCCTCGTTAACACACAGATACCCAACTCAAACCGTCAAAGAAAGAAATTTTCAAAAACTCGAGTGAAAGTTACGAAATCAAAAGCAAGGAAACTCCAAGTGTCCTGGAAAGAGCTCACGAGAATAAGTTACTAGTTGCGCCCAAGAATCAACACTTACTCAAAGGATGTTAAAGCTTGTGAATGACTTTTTGAGGTCTAGCATCAAGAAGCAGAAAAAGAGAAACGCTTAAAGAAGAGTACAAAGGATCAGCAGCCTTGAAGGTGGATTCACCCTTTAAAAATTTGTAATTAATAAACATATAAAACTAACATTATGATATGAACAATATTAAAATAATTTAAACTTTCCTCTCTCTTAAAAGAAACAAAAAAATATACTTTATTTTGTTGTGAAGATGTAAATAGTATTTATATATCATGGAAAAAATCCAAAATTCAATAAAAAGATTATTACAATTTAAAATTTTGAAAAATATATAAAAACTTAAAATTGTTGAAGTACGTAAAGATTGTATTTGAAATCAATTTCATTTCTTAAAATCAATGTTAATTTTTTTTACTTTTATGTGACACTTTAATTACTATAATAAAAGCTTAACATTTTGCAAGTTTTAAAATTAAATCACTTTTTTTTTACAATAAGAATAACTAATAGTAATATTATCATAAGTATATATATTAATAAATAGGATAAATTTATTATAAATAATGACAACTATTTTCAATTCATACTTTAATTTTATAACGCTAGATTTTGTCCTAATTTTATAATTTAACACTTAGAATAATCAAAAGTTATGCATTTTAATTCTTTGAATGCATTTATTTAACATAATTTATATATAAGAATTTATTTTGAATAAATATAAAGCCAAGAATTGTAATATATTGTGTTATAAATCTTCTTTTAAACCCCTCATTTTTGGTACAAATCAATTTTAATTTGATATCTATTTTCATTTCATTTCATTTTACAAATACATTATATATATTGTATCTTGATTTTATAAATATATTTATTTAAAACTAAAAATATATAAATATGTATTAATTTATAAATGTATATATTTATAATAATTAATGTTTTATCTCAAACTTTTTTAAGCTATTATTTTTTAAAGTTTTAATTCTTTTTATTCATAAATTTTTTAATTTTTCATTTTTACCCTTTAACTTGCATCATGCTTTTATTATCACATTCTGCATGTGGGTCTATCGGAAACAACCTCTCAATTATGTAGGGGTAAGGCTGTGTACTATCAGACCTCCCCAGATCCTGATTCACTGCGGGACTTCGAACTAGATGTAATGATGATGATGCTGATTAGTTTCTTGTAAACATATATATATTTATCTAAAACTAAAAATATATAAATATGTATTAATTTATAAATGTATATATTTATAATAATTAATATTTTATCTCAAACTTTCATAAATATTAGTTTCTTGTAAACATAAAGTAAGAGTATTTTCACAAGGATATGCCATGTCAAATCCTAGTAAAATAACTTTGATATATAGTGAAAAACTCAAGTTGGATACTTGGGGACTGGACGTAGGCTTGGGTTGTTAAGCTAAATCAGTATAAATTAACAAAGTTCTTCTCTCTCTTCTCTTAACTTTTTATGTTTCTGCATTATATTTTATGTGTGTGTTTATTTCAATAAGAGGCTCCTTTACTTTATAATAGGCTCCTTCTGTTTTCAACTTGGAAGAGGTTCATTTTAGTTTTAACATATGCCTTCTATTTTAAATTGTTTTAACATGATTTTTCATTTAACAGGACCCTATCGTTTAAACAGTTTTATCATTTAACAAGCTCCTTTTGCTTAAACAAGATCTTATCACACAACAGGCTCCTACTGTATTAATTATAGACAAGCTCCTGTCATTTCCTTTTGAAGTGAAATAACTTGTGAAATTTTTTTATACACACAATTCATCCTCCTCTTGCGTGTGTTTGTTTTATCATTTGGTATCAGAGCGAGGTTTCACATTTTTGTGCTTTATTGTGTATGATAGATTATGACAAACACCTTGAGAAGTTTTGAAGGACAATTCATTTCAAAGCCTCCTTATTTCAATGGAAATAACTACTCATACTGGAAAGAGAAAATGACCATATATCTCCAATCTGTAGATATCGAAGTGTGGTAAGAAATTAAAGTTGGTGCTACAATTACCACTTTCGATAATATAGAAGTTTGGACTGATGTTGATAAGAAAAATGCACAACTAAATACTAAGGTAAAACATCATCTAATATGTGCGTTGTCTTCAGAAGAATATGAAAATATATTCTACTGCTCTACAACAAAAGAAATGTGGAACAAACTTCAAGTCACTTTTGAAGGAACAAATGAGGTAAAGAAGCATAAAATAAGTCATTTAGTGCATCAATACGAAACTATTGGCATAAAACATGGAGAATGTAGGGCCCGGCCCCCACCGCCATCACACCAGGTATTGTCCTCTTAAAGTGAAACAAAACCTTGAGGTCATGGGTTCGAATCGTGGATTCCATCCATGACTAAAGAGGACAATACGGATTAAGGTTGGATGCCGCGGTATAACCCGCAAACACTCGCCGCAGTATAACCTGCAAACACCTTCGGGTGGGGGGTGGGGTCCAACAGAGAAACTATAGACGAATTCTTCGGACGCTTCAACAACATTATCACGACCCTAAAGAACTTGGGAAAGATATATTCTAATGACAAGCTCGTAATGAAGATTATGAGGTCACTACCAAAGGAATGGAGAGCTAAGGTGACAGCTCTAGAAACGACAAAAGATTTAGACACTATTTCACTCGACTGGTTACGAGAAAATTTGATGATCCATGAAACCGAGCGTAGGCGAGATGAAGGATTTTCCTACAAAAAAATTAATAACATTGAAAGCAACTGTTGAATCAAACGGTAATGAAAGTGACACCGAGTTGTAAATAGATGAAAGATGACGAGTTTAATTTTATGGTCAGAAAATATGTCCACTTCTATAAAAGGAAGTTGACAAAGAAAGGAGAAGGAAACAAGAAAGTCAGAAACAACAAGTTCATATCAAAAGGCAATAGCAATAATAGCAATACAAAACAATCAAATCATATGCTATGACTACAAGAAGCCTGGACATACAAGACCAGAATGTCCTCTTCTTCAAAAGAACAAGTAAGATAACAAAAAATCCAAAAAGCTAGTAATGACTGCAGCCTGGTCAGGTAAGGATTATGAACAATTTAAAGAAGAAAAACCAGAAGAAGTCAGCAACGTTTGCTTCATGGTTGAATCAAGAGACAATGGGGTATATTATTATAACTCTGATATTGAGGTTGATGAATTGAAAAATACATATCATGAATTATATGATCAGTATAAAAGATTGACGGTGAAGTCTTTCAAAAAAGTTGGGGAGTCCAAAAGCAATGATACATCTCTAAAGAGTAAGATTAATCATTGGAATCTGTGAATAAAAATTTGGCGATCAAGAATATGTCTCTGGAGATTGATTATAAGCAAAAGGTTTCTAAAAGGGAAGCTTTGGAAGAAAGAATAGCTAAGCTGGAAAATATGTTACTAAAAAATGGTTATGAAAAGGTAAAACAATTAAAAAAAAAGTCGCTGCCTTAGAACTTGTAAAGGAGATAAGTGTTGAAAAGATTCTATCTCTAGAGAAAAATCTGGAAAATTTCGTTGATGGGAGGAAGAATCTTGATACATTGTTTAGTAATGGTAAATGAATTTGTGGTAAGCCTAAAATAAGATACAATGAAAATAATAATATCAGGTCATACAAAAACTTCTTTGTTAAATCCCACCGTTAACAATTCGACTGGTGGAGATAAGACTCCATCTTTGATCACATTTTAATAGTGCTTAAGTGTTCCCTTGTAATGGACGGTCTTTAATTTGTTCCTCCATGCTTCGACCAGATTGGATGTGGTTGAATCTTTGTTTGTAATTTCGCGGCAGTTAAGGATTTTGCCAATATAATCAGCTACCTAGTGAGACGCTACTATTTCTTTAGAAAGCGTAGGAAAATCACCTTCTGATATGGAGGATTCCCTCTCTCGATACTAGAAAGAGAGGCCAGAAGGCCTGTCATTGAGGTCGTAGCCTCAAAGGTGGGGGAGGTGAGATGGTGGCTATGGTAGGGTTCAAAAGGGGAAAAAGAAGGGTAAATGGGTAATTTTGGGTGAAGAGAGAGGGAAGAAGTTTTGGGACATGAGAGAGTTGAAGTTCTTCAGATTTGAATTTGGTGGCTTCAGATTTGGAATGACACGGAGTGGGTTTGCTCCCCCTCACACCGCTATCACTCCTAGATGCACACCTCTCGCTGGGTCGATTCCTGTTGTCTTATCGACTCTGGAAATGTTGATGGTTGGGTCTTCTCTTTTCTGTGGCGGCTGGGTCTTCTCTCTTTATGCTTCAATATCTCTTCACTGAATCCTCTCCTCCACGCAGTGCCTCACCCCTGTTCCAGCTTGCTCTCACCTCGCACAACAAAAGCCCAGAATCGCCCTCTAATGTTTCCCAGGAAGATGATGTTATGTAGTTCTTCCAAATGTTAGTTTTCATGCACTTCTTTAGTCACATAAGGAAAATGGAGACAATTTGTTGAATAGAATTGTCTTTTTAAAAATTGAAAATTATAAAAGACTGAACATTAAAATGAAAACATATAAAAAAGATTGGCAATTTATGATTTACTATTCCTATATTATTAATATAATATTTTTTAAATCGTGTTCATTATTGGATAACTAATTTATTTTCATGTTTAAAAGTTCATATTATTAACATGTAATTGATATTAATTCAATTTTTTTAATAATTTTTTGAGAGAGGTGCAATGAAAAGTTGATAAGAAATAGGAACTAAAATAATCAATCATGCATGTCATTAAATATGAGTTCCTACTAGTGGTTAGAGTTTCGTAAGGTACCGGCCAAAAAATGATACCGGAACGACCATAAAGGTACCGGAGATGAATTCCGGTCAGTACCGACCAATTTTGGCCAGTGCCACCAATACCGAATTTTTCCGGGATCGTTCTGTAAAAAAGAAATTTTCGAGGGACTAGTTTGTAAATAAAAAATTTAAACCTAATTTTATCTACCTTTCCCCCCTGACTGCCGACTCTCCCTCTCTCTTCATCTTCTTCAGTTCTTCTCTCCCTTCCGCCGTCCCGACTCCCGGCCTCCGGTCTGCCTCGCCTCTTGCCTCACCTCGCCTCCGGCATCTGATCTTCTCCTCCTCGCCTCGCCTCGCCTTCGTCCAGTAAACCTTCTCCGTTGTCCTCCGCGCGCTCGCACACCGCAGACTGTCGACAGTCGCACACCACACACCATGACCCACTAACTCGACGTCAACCCAGATTTGGTGAAGACCGATTGAATTTTTTTGGTTTAATTTTTCATGACATTTTGAAATTTATGATTGTTTGATTGTATTGGTTGTTGGATAATAGTGAATTTGGGGTTAAAAATTGGTGTTGTTATGTTGGATTTGAGGAAAATTTTGAGGTTAATTTCGGTGTTGGATTTGGAGAAAATTGTGAAGTTGATTTTGGTATAGCAAAATGAAGTGTGAATGTTGAAGTCTTGAAAGATGAAAAGTGACAGTAAGGATGAAAAGGTGGTTTTTGAATGTGATTTTGAAGATTGTCGCTAGGAAATAAGTTGGATTGAAGATGTGAAGTAAACACCAAAGAAGAAATGACAAAAAAGATTTATGTACTTCAGTAGATGGCTAGATGCTCAATGTTATATCTATTAATATTTTCTCCAAAAAATTATCTATTAGTAGTCATTTGGATTATAATTATTATAAATACTAAAAAATTCATATAATGAAATTTAGACTAAATATCAATCACCTTTTGTTCTTTTAAGATTTTAATTTTTATCCTTATCTTGTTTATTTAACCCTATAAATTAATTGTCATCCCATTATTTCAATTTTAGCGTTTTAATTTTCAATTTTATTTTATCTTAATTTTTTAATTTTCATATTTCTTCAAACAGAAATAAAAATAAGTTTAATTGTTAACATTAGTTTGATTTATCTTGTATTATTTATAATAATTAAAATTTAAAGATAAATTAATTTGACAAAGTAATTAAGTAAATAATTTTAAATAAATAATCATGTTAGTAAAAATATGTAAGATTTTACTTATAAGCCAATATTTATTAATGAAGATATTTTAATTATTATAGCTAATGTTATTATCTATAATTGTATAATATATCAATACGGACTATTTTACAATTTTTAAAAATTTTAGGAACTATTTTATAAATTTAAAAAATATCCTGAAACGGTACCCGGTATCGGTACCATTCCGTTTCAGAGCTCAATCTGAAATCGAGCTCGGTATGGTATTCGTAACATTGGTTCGTGAACAAATTAACAGGTCAGCACATATTCTTTTGGTGTGTTTATGTGGTAACAGTTTTGTGACGGTCAACTTGTGATGGATACATAAAGGAGAAACATAAAGTGGGTGGTGGGGACGTCATTTCATTTCCTTGTCACCCTCAGAATCTCATGCTTTTGCTCTGTGGAGGAAGGCAACACCCTAATGATTCCCATCACAATCTCATATATTTGTGTGGTCACCACTGTTTGTAAGTCCAGAAGGTCATGGCAAAGGGTTATTTCTTTTGTCTAATCTTATATAAGATTGCATAGGTGGGGCTTCATGTCCACTCATAAGCTAATATCTGAAAATAAGCTTGGAGAAGCTAATATCCACTCATGAAGGCAGGATGTTCATGGAGAAGCAACCAACGTGATTTTCTGTATACTCCGTAGTTCTTTTCTTTGTTCATGGCACATTAGTTAAAACCATACTAATAGGATAATTTTCTTGAAGTAAAACAAAGAAAGAGAACTTACAAGAAAGATAGGTTCTGTACGCCATATTAATTTATGTGAAATATGTAACAGATTTATTATTCAAACATAGTGATGATTTTGTATTTCGTGTCTAGTACAGTTTAGTACAATTCGAGGAAACCTTTCTGGTTGTAACAACCTAAATCCTGTTTAGTATTTATTTTTCACACTGTAGAACTGGAGAAGTTGATGTTCTGTTAATGGAGGATTCTCCAAAGTCTCAGATTAGCACCGGACATGCGGAAAAAAGCTTCCTAAGATCGGGAATTTTTGTGGAACTCCATAACCCAGTTCCAGTGAGCGGAACATTTGAGTTCACATCGAGAAAAACCTGATTTCCTGGCTAATGTTTCAAATTGCTCCAGTCCTCTCTTTCCCTCCAGTACATTGACCTAACATGAACATGTCTTTCCCAAACACAATCTGCGAAGTAACATTGTTCTCCGGCCTGGAAGAAAGAATAGAGTCTATAACGATTAACTTGCCGCGATTAGGAAGAGCTTTCCAGCAGTTCTTGAGAAGTTTCAGGCAATACTCGTCACCCCAATCATGGAGTATACACTGCATATATATACAAACCGACAAAATAAAGCAGTTAATAACGAAAAGTGAGACCATTGTCATGCCGTTAATATAGGCAACTACTTGTGCTAATCAAATTGTCTTTACCTTCATAAAAATAGCATCACCTTTGGGGACATCGACCAACATATCTCCCCCGACATGCTCAATGCCTGCATGCATTTAAAAGAACAAGTTAATTGATTAATACATTCAAGGGCAGAGGCTTCCAAATGGCCAAGAATCTAGCAAGCTAGTGATATATTTATAGACTTTTTCATAAGCAAAAATATTGCGTAAAAGTCGTAATCAGAAAAAGTTTACCTGCATACTGGGGTGCTTCTGACACTACATGAGGTAAATCATAGCTAAGGGTATCTGGAAACAATCATGTTGAGAATAATACCAGTACCACCTCCCACATCAACCAACACTTTGATACCATCAAATCCTTCGTAAATACGGAGGATCTTATTCATGACTAGCGGCGAATAGCTTGACATGGCCAGGTTAAATACTTTGATGAACCTTTGATCAGTTGCTGGGTATTCGAATGTTGCCATTCCATGGGCTCTGTTAAACGGAATTCCCCCTTCCATTATAGCATCATTTAGGTGGTACCTATAAAACAGTCACTCGGTATTGCTTTGTTAATACGAATCTTGATCTTTGCCATGCAAAGAGCTCAAGTAAGGATCCACTTTCTCCATCTAACATCTTTGAATGTATCAAAACAATAAAGAAATTCATTGGTCCACCAATTAGCAGCACTAATAAAAATGTCGAACAAAGCACCAAATATAAGCAAAGAATCATCGTCATCATCGTTAGGAACACTTCTTTATATGACAGTTAGTTATCCGAATGCGGATTATACATATATTGAGTTGCCATGGGCTTCATTTATTTATTAACTCTAATAAAAATAGCCTTTTATCATCAAACTCTGATGAAGAATTTATTTAAATACTGGAAAAGAAAATATACCAGCTTTTAATGGATACCTCATCGTAGCACATCAAAAGAAATGAACCAACAGACCCCACTTCATTTTGACTTCTTCTAAGGTACTTGCATAGGGGACCAGCACCGAACAATCTCTCAACCTCTCCATTCTCTTTGGTATTCACAATGCACTTAACCAGATCGTAGCTGGCAAGAAAACTTAGCATTCTGTCTATCATGGATGATGCATCAGGGTTCTCTGTCGGAATTCGACCTGCAATCTCGGACGGTGCGAGCCATGAGCCGCCGGTAGTGGCGGTAAAGAGGAGGTGAAAATTTTTTAGTTCGATAGCTGATTTCAGTACGAACGGAAACATCCCAGCATTAGCAAGCTGGAGAGCGACGTCGCATGCGTCTTCATCTTCACGATGGTACTGAATTGGAGACATGGTGGATACTGAATTGTAACTGTGCAATTATGTCCAAGTTGTATTACGTAGTAATCGAATGCTTCTGATTAGTTTATAAGAATGTAAAGAAGGGTACTAACTTCAGGAACTAGAAAGTAGAAACCATAATTTTTAGGATCTTTCTTGCTATTCCCGATTAAGAATTTATTATTTGTGGGAGTTGCCAAATTTTGGAGTTTGGACTGTTAATTAATATGATGCCTTTATTTGCATCAAAAAATATGATGCTTTTATATGAATTTAGTGGGAGCGGAGCGGGAATTTCGAGTTGGATATTCACAGTTTATGGCTTTTTCAGCGATTTTTTCCAATTTCTTGTTTGATATATTAATTTTTCACATGTTTATAATATCACGTTATTTTTTAATTTTTTAAAATAATATTAATACCATTTTAAATAGAATCAAAACTTTGATAATTTAGTCATCAATTTAGTTTATGTGATATTATCACTAGATAATTTAGAATTATCATAATATAAATTTCAGAATAATTTCTTTAAATATTAATTAAAGATATTGTAACGCCCCAAATTAGGGGTTAGAAGATTAACGGAAATTATTTCATATGTGCTTAATTGTGCAGAAGTATTTTGG
>JANKYE010000002.1:7436502-7450609 GCA_032467995.1 Erythroxylum dillonii | reverse complement strand
TACTTCGCTTCGCTTCGTCTGTTTTTTTTACTTCACGTAGACTTCGTCTGCTTTTGCTCTTAGATACGCTTCGTCTGATTTTTCTCTTATCTTATTTGTTTTTCATCAAAATCATTTAAAACGTAAAGTCAATTTTCTGACTTAACACAAGACATATTGCAACTACCTTCTTATCCTATGGATTATATAAAATGTGTCTTAGTTCGAACGAAATGTGTACCTCTTCCTATGTTGCCAAACCTGTTACTCGAAAAGAGCCTTCATAAAGGAAACATCGTACATGTTGTGGCATAAACATCTTAGCCATATTTCTAGGGAGAGGGTTGAGAGATTGATAAAGGATAACATTCTTCCAACCCTGGACTTCAATGATCTGGAAATATGTATTGATTGTTGTAGGGGTAAGTTGACTAAGATAAAGAAAAAGGGGTCAACTCGTGCTTCTGATTTATTGGACCTCATACATACAGACGTTAATGGTCTCTACATGGTTACGTTATACAATGCTATATATTTTCTGACATTTATAGGCGATTATTCCCGTTATGGTTATGTGTTCTTACTTAAAGAAAAGTTTGAAGTTCTTGATAAGTTCAAGATCTTTAAGAGTGAGGTTAAGAACCAAATGAGGTTAAGAACCAGTTGGGAAAATCAATGAAGATTGTTAGATCTTACAAGGGAGGGGAATACTATGGCAGACATAGAGTGGTAGAATAAGAAAAGGATCTGTTTGCCAGGTATTTGGAATTAGTTAGAATAGTGACTCAATTCACTATGTTAAGTAGTCCTAAGCAAAATGGTGTGGCCGAAAGGTGTAATCGCATTCTAAAGGACATGATGAGGTCAATGCAGAGCAGGAATAACCTACTCGAATATCTTTGGGGTGAAGCCATCAAGACGACATTTTATATCTTGAATAGAGTCCCAAGCACGTCAGTACCAAAGACGTCTTTTGAACTCTAGGTTGGAAGGAGGCCAAGCCTTGCACATATTTGTGTGTGGGGATGCCCTGCTGAGGTACAATTATATAATCCTTATAAGAGCAAATTATAACCTCGCTCTAATCGTTGCTATTTGAAAGGTTATCCCGACCACTCGAAAGGCTACAGATTTTACTATAGAGAAGGAGAGGCCAGAATAATGGAATCGCAGACGGCTAAGTTTCTGGAATACGATGTTTATGGTGAGGGAGAATCTTCACATCCTTTAGGAGATAGCAGGATGGATACTACGATTATTTCATATCCGCTTCTCATACAGTTAGGTCCAGTGGATGAAGGTCCAAGTACTATACCTATGTAGGCACAAGAACTTATACCAGTTTAGGAAGAGTTTTCTGGGGCACAATAGCTTATACAGGTGCACAGATCCACCAGAGAGAGGTGACCTAATATCTCACCAAATTACATAGTCTATTTGGGTGAGCAAGACTACAACATAGGACACGTTATGGATCCAATTAATTTTACAAAAGTCGTTCCTGTACCTCATGCAAATTTTTGGTGGGAAGCGATGAAGGATGAGATGCAATTTATGAGATATAATAAGGTATGAGAGCTTGTTGATTTACCTCAACATTGCAGACCTGTCAGTTGCAAGTGGCTATTTAAAACCAAAAAGAACACACAGGGTTAAGTTAAGTGGTTTGAGGGGTGTTTCGTTGCCAAGGGATTCACTTAGAGAGAAGGAGTTGACTTCAATGTTACTTTCTCTCTTATATCCTTAAAGGATGCATTTAGACTGAGTATGATAATAGTAGCTCATTATGACATGAAGCTATATCAGATGGACGTTAAGACCACTTTCTTGAATGGTGACCTTTATGAGGAGGTCTATATGGAGCAACTTGGAGGATTTTAGGATTATGATGCAACTAACAAAGTTTGTAAGTTGACTAAGTCAATATACGGTCTGAAACAAGCTTCTATATGGAGCAACCTGAAGAATTTTGGGATCAAGATGCAATTGACAAAGTTTATAAGTTGACTAAATCAATATACGATTTGAAACAAGCTTCTAGACAATGGTACCTAAAGTTTGATGAGGTTTTGACCTCATTCGGCTTTGTAGAAAATAAAGTTGAAAGATGCTTATACTATAAGGTTAGGGGAGCAAAGTTATCTTCCTGTTACTATGCGTGGATGATATCTTGCTTGCGTTAAATGATTTGACCATGTTGTATGAAGTAAAGTAACTTTTGGACAAACACTTTGACATGAATGATTTAGGTGAAGCATCTTTTGTCCTTAGTATGCAGATTCACCGTGGCAGATCTTAACACTTATTAAGCCTCTCATAAAGAGCTTACATTAAGTGAGTGCTACAAAGGTTTAATATGTTAATTGTAAACCTGTTGTTGCACCTATCTCTCATGGTGAGAGATTATCTTTAGCACAGTGCCTAAATAATGAAGTTGAGAGAGAGACTATGAGGAATGTCCCGTACTCTAGTGCAATTGGTAGCCTGATGTATGCCTAGGTGTGCAGTAGATAGGACATTGCATTTGTTGTTGGATTGCTGGGTCGATATCTAGCTAACCCAGGTGTAGACCATTGAAATGTAATTAAGCGATTGTTGAGATACCTAAAGGTTACCAACAATTATACATTGACATACAGAAAAGTCATCGATTTAAACCTCACAGGATATACAGACTCTGACTTTGCTATATGTCCGGATGATCGTAAATTCACTTCAGGATACATTTTTATGTTGGCAGATGGTGCAATATCGTGGAAGAGTGTCAAGTAGACACTAGTAACTTCCTCGACCATGTCTGCAGAGTTTGTTGCATGTTATGGAGCTGCTACACAGGTTGTTTGGTTCAAAAACTTTATTTCTGATTTGTCTGTGGTAGATTCGATAGCTAGACCTATTCGGTTATAATGTGATGATCTTCTTACAGTATTGTTCAATAACAACAACAAAAATATCATAGGTCTAAGTATTTAGAGGTCAAATACTTGACCATAAAGGAGATGATTCAGAAGGGTGACATTGAAGTGGAGCACATCAGGACTGAGGAAATATTAGCTGATCCATTGACTAAAGGACTTCGGCCACTAGTGCTTGTTAAACATGTATCCAATATAGGCGTATTAAAGTCCTTAGACAGCAGTAGTTAGGGATCATTGTATTTGCTCCTTAAAAGTTTGTAAATTTTGATGTATTATGACATTATGATTATTTATTAATATAGATGATTATCTTTTTTATCCTCAATAATAACTGTTCTTGTGTATAGTCATAATACATATGAAAGCCTTTAGATTTGTGTCAATCTTAAGCATTTTAAAGGTCATTGGGCATATATAAAGATTGACCTTAAGTCTATGTCATTTTGACACATACAGTTTAGTACGGATATCTATAAATTTAACATGACATAAAGGGATATAAGTTTTCAATCCCATAAAGGTGTTCTCTAATGCAGTTTAACATTTAGTTGGAGAACATTAACGTTTTCTCTAATGTTGTTTAGCATTCAGTGATAGAAAACAAGTTTTCTCTAATGCTGTTTAGCATTCGGCGAGAGAAAACAAGATTTCTCTGTTGTAATTTAGCATAAAGTTGGAGAAATCAAGATCTACAAATGAAGATGATATGTATTAGATCATACAAGTATTATCCTAGTTTGTCACACTTTATTATCTCATTCATGTTAGCGAGGTATTAGATATTCGTGATTATATTTCTCATTCATGTTAGTGAGGTAATAGATATTCGTGATTATATTGAACCTGTGTCATACATGACACATGTATTTTGATATTTTTCGATATCAAAAGCTTTGTAGGATTGAATGTTGGACTTTCATTACTTCGGATCAAATGTTTTAATTTTTAAATTTTGGTTCCAATATAAAAACGTGGCTTAACCGAGTTTTTAAACTACTTTTAAACTTGAGTTAAAAAAATGCAATTAATAATTGTCTAAGGGGAGAATGTTGGACAATTTTATCCTTCCTTATAAATTTGAACAACTATTAATTATATTTTCAGTTTTTTCAATAACTTATCGGTTAAGTTACGTAATTTAATCAAGAAAAGGGTAATAAAATGGCCCAATAAATGATATAAATTAATAGGACGAAGATTGGGAGGAAAATGAATATTTATTAGTGTGAATTGGACCCATATCGAGCTTGTGGTGGGGAAGCCCCAAATGGAAGCTATATAAAGGTTAAGATTTCCTACAGTTGCTCAAATCATTTAAAAGCATACGGATCCTCTTACTCGTTAAGAGCGCTTATGCCTTGAGAGAATTATAGAAAGGCGTTAATTGCATATTCATGAACATTTTCCGTGAAAGTCCCAGGAGATTAGAGCTTGTTTTGGCCTCAAAAATTGCTTCGAAAGTTTCAGATGAAACCGAAATTAAGTATTCCACATTTCTTTTATTTTTAAGCCTTTCGTGAATGATCTGAGATACATAATAAGGTCTATCTTACGTGTTATACGGTGAATTGTCCAAACATTGCAATTAACTACTTCCAATAACCATATATAAAGGAATGATAACGGAAACCGCACGCTAGCTTGAGGTCAAATTAAAGTTTATTAAATTACCAGAAAGATATAAATTTCAAACGGCAATATATATGGAAACCAGAGAACCGAACACCGCGAATAAAGCAAACGGCGGAGACCCATACCAGCATTATAATTAGGATATGGAGAGCCATAACCATTGTGTATTGTTTTTGTAGGCTTTTGTTTACTTTAAAAAAGAAATGATAAAGAAGTGGTGTAAGACACAACTATCACTTTCACCAAAACATCACGAAATAATACCAGAGAAGTTTATACATAGTTGTATACATGTCGACTTACTATTTTATCAAACAAGCGTCGATGAATTTAAACAAATAGGTACAGTCCATACAAAAACCACTAGAATTATTTGGAAAGGCTTGAGTTCTTTCTTATATATCAAATACTTCATAACTTTGTTTAGGTGCTGACTTCCTTTCCCTTTTGCACATCTAAAAAGAAATTCAATTATTGTGGGAAGAAGGTCTTTATTCGTTCACTAGTACGGCTAAGGAATGCTCGAGTGTGAATCCGTATGGTTTGGAGACTTCGAAAAGATATTTAAGTATTAGGGATATACAAGTAAAAACTAAGGTAGGGGATGAGAGATATGAACACGGTTGCGAGGGAAGTGGATGGTGTCTCCTTGTCTTGCCCACGTTAAAAGAAAACAAATTGAATAGAAATGCGAGAAGGGATGGGAACCCCATCACCACACATCATCCATCTAGAATTCCTTGACTTTCAAGAGCCTGACAACATCCTAATCTCCATGACTTGCAGCATTTAGAACTTAGTTCCAAGATAACGACGCATCGGATCGTTTGGTGAAGATAGTATCATTGCATCGAACTAACTCCCCACAAACTGCAATTACAATTACATACCCTTTCTTCTCTTCGTCCCCTTCCTTCCAATTTTGTGCACAAACAACACCATGCTAGACCCTGGTACAAAATTCCCAGATAGCCATGTCCAATTCTGGGATCAAACAGGACGATTAAGCGGCAACTATGGTGACACCAAGTTTGGCGTACGGCCACCAAAAACAGCAGAGAATTATGCCAGTTACAAGGTAGAGGCTGATGATAAGTCCGGTGTTTATTCATCACCTTTGTGGCGGACTAGCCCTGATAGAAGGCCCCACCATCGGCAAGTTCATTACCAGAGTATGTCTCCCTCTTCCAGAGCTCAGGCGATTGCCCGAGGCCAAAGGGAGCTCATGGAAATGGTGAGTAGAATGCCTGAAGGGTGTTATGAGTTGTCCTTGAAAGATATTGTGGAGCACCGTATGGTTGAGGTTGCAGAAGAAAAAGAGGGGGAAGATATGCGGAGAAGATCAGCGAAAGGGAAGAGAACGAGTACTAGGAAAGCGCAGATTAATAGAAGTCAAAGCATAGACAATGGAGGGTTTCTGCTGAAGATGGTATTTCCAATCTCTTGTGGATCAAGGAGCAAGAAAAAGAAAAATTCAGCCATGAATGACGGTAGAAAAGATGGAAGAGTTTCTCCGAGGCCTTTGTTGTTAGATGGACAAGCTAAGGGTATAGATCATGAAGAGTGGTGGAAGAAGAGACACTCAGAGTCGGCAGAGAGTGATCAGAGCGGTGGATTTAGTAGCAATACTGAAAGTTCTAAAAGCAGTGCCGGTAGCAGAAGTAGCAGCAGAAGTAGCAACAGGTACTATTCATACTTTACCTTAGATCAAACTCTTATATAAAACAGAGTGAATGAAGGAGATTGTCGCTAGGTAGAGAATTTTTTTGGATACAAGAGAAACAACGTGGCTTATTCCCTGAATCGCGTATATGTAAGTTTAGCCTTGAACTTCTTTTTTACTGCAAAAATTTTCTTTGTTGGTTTGATTACAATAGATGTATGAACAAATGTTTCGCTACCCAACAAACAATTTTTGAGCCTTTTTTCTTCAAAGCGTAGATAGTTGAATCTAAAGTTCTTGCCTTGACATTCATCTAAAAGAATCTTCATCTTGATACGAAGGATGTAACATTTGCTACTGAATTGTATAATGCAGAGCTGCTAGTGGTGGTTGCTGTTCATTCATTTTCACCAATAAAGGCAAGAGGGCGGGCTAGATGATTCATCTGTCAAGAATTGGACTATTACCAAAAATCTCTGCTTTCCCTCTTCCAGTAATACATGGTGTATAGTAGAATAGCAGCATATGAAATGTCAGCAGGCGATATTTGTAGTTTAAGATGTACATCCCTGCTGATGATTTGAAGAGCCTTTGATGACGGTGATTACTTTTTCTATTTATATGTTCGTCTCTTACTTTGTTCATCCTTACTTCCAAGTCTATTCTACTATTGTAAATATCCTGTACTTTGGCAAAGGACGAGTCCTGCTTTACCATTGCCATAACAAGCAATCAAGTTTTTTTTTTTAAAAAAAAAGATCTTCATTTACAAAGTAAAGTGAAAGCAAAGAAGCTTCATCTTGGAACTTGCTACCCTGAATGAACTAGCTGGTCTAATTACCGTCTTTCCATGTAACATCGTATTCATTTTCCAGCAAGGGGAAGCGAATAGCTTCTATTCAAGGGGCAGATGAGGACGACAAAAACAGTTATAACACAGATTTAGAGTACCAGAGAAGGTTGTTGTCTTCATGTTTAGATATCCATCCAATCTGAAAATGGAACGTATAGTTATCTTGCTTAATGTCCAACAAATCTCTGAAATGAAAACAGAAAAAATCTTTTGCAATATCAATGTTCTGACGTTACAGTTACAGAACCTCTTCTCCAGTTATTTGGATTCATAATTCTGGAAAATCTAGCTTGCAACAGTATCTGCAACCTCTGCATTTGACAATTAGTACCCCAAAATTGTACAGAAAATTAATTGAACCAATAAATAGACGTGTATAGCATTTGAGAAGTTCCATGACTTTACGCAACGAAGGGCATCAGTTGTAACTTTTCTTGCTCATCCTGCATTGCTATCATTTCCAACAGAGCCCTCTGTTCTGGATGTAGTAAAACAAAACAAAACCATCGTTCACTGTTGATGCTTGACGGCATCTTATCTCTTGCATCAGTTATCACTACCAGCAAGGGTCGGTGCATCAGGCATCTTAGATTAGTATTAAAGCAAACATGAAGTGCTCGTTCACCAAATTTGATATGGATTGTTACGGGAGACAAAAGCCAACGTAAAACGACGGGAAAATGAAGTTCTTATGCCATCCCTGTGGATATTGGAACGTACAACCTGAGTTTAGAACGTAAAAGTAATAATCTTTTAGTATTCAATTTATCGGAAGAAGGATTGAACAAGAAAAATTCCTGAAATAAGAAATATAGACAAATGCTGAAAACAAGAAGATGACAGAAATTTAACTATTTATTGAACTTTAAAATTAAGAATATGGTGCAATAAAATAAAAGAAATCACAAGAAACACATTTTTAAAACAAAAGAATGTAAAATGATGCGCAAATTAAACAAAGATGAAAGGATAACTATAACAGCTTTAAAGTCAAATTCTAATACCAATTGATGAACTCACCTAAATTTATAACTCTAAAAAATATACGTGCAAGTTTGAGCCAAACTTAAATAAAATATGCGAAAAGGACTTATTTGTTGGTTATAAAAAAATAAAAAATTAAATACATTTGTACGGCGTAAAAAAAGAATTACTATTTGATAAGTTAAAAGTTTAATAAAGAACTCAAAAAGAAGTACTCATAATTCCAAATGAATAAGGATATCAAAGACTACTAAATCTAAAAAAATATAAGAAATATTAATTTAAAAATTAGAGTTTCCAACGAGTACTATTTAGGGCACGGTCGTGAGCTGGGTCATATCGATTACGAATATTTTAATGCCTGTGAACTTAGTCTTGGACATGCCTATGGCTGAGACCATAGTTCCTTCTATAACTTTGTGCAGCTAATATGCAGGTTATGAAACAACTGCATAGGAGGCTTTGAATCTTCATGTAACTTCATGCAAGTAGATATGGGCTCAATCACACCCGTATTGGAGGTTGTGACTTGCAACTTAATTTTTCGTAAGTTATATGGGCTAGTGCACATCTTTGCCAACCTTTGCTTGAATCAAATTAACTAATGATAGATCTTCCTATAAGTTATCAATAAACCTCCTAATCAGTTCTTGAATTGCCCTTTGAAGGCTGATCAATATATGCATACTTATCTTGAATTAGTCCATTCAAAACCTCAGTAACCCTTTTACTCCTAGCTATTGTAACTAATCCACTAGCATAATAAATGGCTCATTTGAAGCTTGACTATCTGCACTCACATTATTAATGTATACCTAAGTCGAATGGATTGATAGATTGTCATCTAGATTTTCTTAATCTGGTAGTTAGAATTACTTAGTTGGATGAAGATGCAAAGAATGAAAAGAAACGATTGATTGAGATACAATATTAACAACTCTAAGACTACAAAGAAACACGGCCTTGAGTTATTGAATAGAAATCATCATACAATGAAAAGAATGACCAAGCAAAAAATCAAGTTTAAGGCGCAAAAGTGATAAAGCTAAGCCTGCCATTCGCAACAAAATGGTGATCAAGGAGTTGGCATCTATTATGAGCTATAAGCTTAAAAGTCAGCCCATTAATAACCAATTTGTTGAATTACACAATGGAGTATGATTTACGTTGGGATTTTAGCCAATAAAGGACGATCGCATAAGAGTCATAGAAGAAACTAAGTCAAAGAAAAAGAATCAACTTGGCATATTAAGAATTCTCAAACTTATGTGTCTTCAGTCCACATATTGCCTTATATTCTTATATGTTTTGGATAGCTGAAAATACAATATATTAGTACGGAAATAACCCACCAACCCAACATATGGCTTTACTCACTAGTTAAGCAATTGGTAACAAAGAAGATGATGACTAGTTTATTCATCTTGTAGCTAAGGGAGAGGTTATCAAAAAGTGAACTTGCACAACTTTTCCTATGATTTCCTTTGAGCAATTTGTCTTTTTTTAAAATGTCATCTTCCATACTTCTTTGTCAATCTAAGGTGCAAGTGCTGCAAATATGTATTGGATCATTTTATTATTATGATGCTTTGACAACTTCTCTTATAAATGACTAAATGTTTTACTTTATGGGTGAATGGATTTTATTTGATAAATGGTTTTAAATTTAAATGAATGATTTTAATTTAGAATCAGATTGATGCTGAAGATTCTCATACGCATGATTCATTATTCTATGAAGTTTCAAAGATGGTCTCTAGTGGTGCGGGCAGCAACAAAATGCCTTAAGACGTTTGATTATCAAAGCGTTCACTGCAATGTGGCCACCATCCTTTTTTAATGGTTGGCACATGGCATAAATTGTTTTAGGCAATGACATTTTTGTAACATTTTAAATATATGTTGCTAAAAATTAATATAATACAACAGTTTTTAAAATATTACCTTTAATAATATTAAAAAGCAACGGAAAAAAAATAATTTCCATCTCCAAGCTGATGGCCACAACCCTAGCCGGATCACCAGCATCTCCAATTTCCCTATGATTCCGATGTCAGCCCACCAAGGAGCTGCGGTACAAAACCAGTTGAATCGGTTCAAGTTTTAAACAGAATGAATAAATTAATAGACATTTTCTTCATTGTGCAATTTTCTTTCTTATTTAAAGGTTGGGGTAAAAAAGAGATCAATTACAAATACAATGCTACACTTGTCTATACTAGATTATAATAGAAAAGAAGTAGGATTGATGTATCAAAATGATATCGTTTAAACACTTTCAATCCTTAATTCTTTCTTTTCGTTCATTTTCTCTGCTCCTAAACACACTCGAAAGGGCGTTTAAATCTTCTATCTAATATTATGATGCTTTATTGTGTCCAATAAATTTCAGCCATTTATTTATGTAGGTCCCGCATGAGACTGACGTGAGACCCGCAAAATAAATGGCTGAAATTTTATAAGACAAAATAAGACAGAGTAAAACTGGACAGAAGATCTGGATTCCTCGAAAAGTGCTTCTTCCTTATTATCTCTGCGTAATGTTTATAATTATACGAATCTTTTTCTGCGGCTAGTTGAGTTGATGCTCTTCTTTCTAATGAGAGAGCCCCTTTTTTTGTAAATGAGAACCCTAACACTATCCAACTCCATTGGTCTTATTCATCTATTATCAAGCTGCTGCTGCGCGCTCAAGAAGAGTTTTGGAACCCTCCCTTTACGCGAATTGGGCTCAAAGCAAAGGCTTTTGGTGGAAGAAAGATCTTGGTCGAAAAGCAAATAAGGTAATGGTGATTTGTGACATTTTCTTGGTATGTCAATAGAATTTGTATCAGGTTATATTGTTAGGCTTATTGGATTTATTTTAGGTTTACGTAAATGATTTTCAACTGACAAAACGATATCGAGAATCCACTACAAATTTACATATTCCATATAAGTAATTATTTGCTTTTTTAATGTACCTATTCATCATTTTCATGTATATTTAGTTGCGGCTTACAGCAGAAAAATCGATTTTATTTTACTTGAAATTGATGAAGATAAAAAAAAGTAAAGGTGATGAAGTGGGATTTGATGTAATCCATTCTTCTTCTTTATTCTTATCAGGGAGAACAAGAACTTAACTGGAATTAAACATTATGGCAGTTGCAATACTCATTTGGGAATTGGTAAGCTAAATTATACTATTACTAAAAATCAAGTTAGGAATTCATGTTTATTCATGTAAGCATGTTTCTTTTTTTTCCATGAGCTTTCGTATGACTTTATTCCTTCCATTTTTTCTATAGCAAAGTTGTCGTGATGACCCAGAGTCACTTGGTTATATACTGTTATATTTTCTTAGGGGAAGGTATGTCTTACCTAAAGTACATTTCTGGTAGACCTCATCATTTAGTAACCTTCTTAGTTTGAATTGTTTTTACCAGATTTGTAAATCAATGCAATTGTCAAGTTATTGGAATGAAAAGTTGTTAGGTTTTGTGGTGTTCGGGTTTTGTGTCTTCTGACTAAATCTCTCCATTTAACCTTCCTTGGTAGGGCTTAAAAGCTGCCACGAAGAAACAGAATTATGAAAAATTTTAAGAGAAGAAATTATCCACTCGAATTGAGGTTTAATTCTAATTCCTACAAGTATTAACTAAAAGCTAAGTTCATCGTTGATTCTAGTCCTGCAAGTATTAATTAAAAGCTAAGTTAATTAAGGTTTCATTCTGGTTCTAAGAGTATTATTCAAAAGCTAAGTTACAATTTTGTAACATAATTCCTTTGCAGGTTCTGTGCAAAAGTCATCCAGTGGAGTTTGCTTTTTACCTTCATTATATGTTGACACAACTCTCAATAATTTCCACAATTTCATTTTGTAGTTTAGATGAATTACCTCACGTCAGTTCAATGCTTTCTTTGTTCTATCAAAGTCAATGGATTGGCCATGAATTTCAAGAAAAAGATATATTGACCTCGTTAAAAAAAATTGAAAGAAAGACCTATTAACGAGAGAGGAAATGAAGCTATTAGATAAAAAAATTTGAGTACCATCAAAAATAAAGAGCAGTGCTGGTTAGTAGGGAGCAGTGAACCGAGCATGTACGGGAGTATGTTACTATTCCCTAGTTGTGTTAGACATTTTGATCTAATGGTTTGGGAATGTGTTACTGTTCGTCCATCTTCGATTTTTTCTGTTCTCATATTTCTTCTGTGTTTGTGTAAATCCCATTTGTGTTTTACTGAATGGCATTTGATAAGAATGACAAAACATCTGATTGATCAGTTGACTGGCATATACGTAGTAATGCTTTGTTCAATGGTCTGAATACCGTTCTGTACCGGACGGTAGCCGGGATTCCGTACCGTAACGTTACAACTGTACCGGACAAAAAATCCGGCCGGTATCGAAGATACCGAAAAAATCCAAACTGTTCCGCAAACTTTCGAAAACTTAGGGACTAATTTGCAAATAACCAAAAAATAAACCTAAAAAACTACCCCCTCGACCTTCGGCCGCCCACTCTCTTCTCTCTTCTTTGTCGCCACTCGCCCATCGCCTGCCTTTGTCTGCCACCTGCCTGCCTCGGTCTGTCGCCCTTCGCCGCCCCTCCCTGGTGTGGATCTAAACTCCGGTGGTCTCCTCGTGTCTTCGGTCTTCCTCTTCTCCTCCGCCCGTCTGTCGTCCTCTGGTGGTTTCCTTCTCATCAAATTCAAAACTCATGCACGATTATAAATAAATTTTGTCACCTTTACTAATGATAGGAATTTGTGTCGCCCTGCTGTGATAAGATTTGCAATAAATTTCTTATCACTTCAGTCTTTTCTTTTGATGAAGAATGAGTTAAGGCAAATGTTTACAAGTGATAAGTGAGTTGCATCTCAGCATGCTAGGTCTAGGATTGGAATGGAGGTTTGTAGTATCATACTGGAAGATAGAGAATTTTGGTCGCAATGTCAATTCGTTATCCGAGTTTGTGAGCCTTTGGTGAGGGTGCTTCGGTTGACTGATAGTGAAGAAAAGCCAACAATGAGATATATTTTTGATGCTATGGAGAGAGCAATATAAGCAATCAAGGCCAATATGAAAAATAGGTCTTCTTTATACCTACCATATCTCTTAATCATTAATGAGAAAAGGGAGAGACAACTTTCTTTTCCATTGTTTTTAGCCGGGGCATTTTTGAATCCTAATGTGTATTATAGAGTAGATGTTGAAAAGCAAGCTTTACTTAGTAGAGGAATGTTTTTCACAATTACAACAATTGTTCCTAATGAGAGACTGCAAGAAATTTTAAGTGAACAGATAGAGCTTTATAAGTCGTGTAATGCGGATTTTGGAATGTCTCTTGCGGTTCAACAAAGAGGAAGACTTTCTCCAAATATTACTTATTTCCTATTTCTTATTTGTTGAAAATTATTTATCATTTTATTTTGTTTATAACACTACTTTTGTTATTTTATAACTTGCAATTTTTTGGTGGAATCAATTCGGATGTAGTGTCCCAGAATTGAAAAAGTTTGCGATTCGAATTTTAAGTCAATGTGTGAGTGCAACTGGGTGTGAACGAAATTGGAACACGTTTAAATTTATCCATTCCAAGAAAAGGAATAGATTGGAGCATAAGAGGTTGAATGACTTGGTTTATGTTCGTTACAATTTAAAGCTTCAGGAAAGGTATGTAATTTTCATTATTAATTTTGATATAATTTCTTATAATTTTTTAATAATTAAATTTAATTGTTTACTAGGTGTCTTAGTAGCACAAGAAGTTCAAATGATCCAATTGCCATTGATAATATTGATGTATTGGCGGATTGGATTTCTGAAGAACCTAATTTGATTGACGTGAGTGATTTGAATTTGAAAGATAATCTTGGATGGGAAAGCATTGACATGTTATTTGGTGCATTAAATTTGAATGATGATGATGAAGAAGCTCCTCTCAATGATAAGGATTTTGTACCAAATGATCACTGGGGTTAGTGCAGTTCAAGCGGGTATCCGTCCATTGATGATTGAATTTCAGGTTTTTATTTTTCCTCTTCTTTTAATTTTACTTGTATTTGATCATTTATGTTTATGTTAAATTA
>JANKYE010000002.1:7424002-7436402 GCA_032467995.1 Erythroxylum dillonii | reverse complement strand
AGCAACGGATTTTTGTTCCGTCGCAATTTTCATGGAAAATGCCGACGGAATATGTATTCCGTTGCTATAAACATACGACAATCTGATCGTCGGTATTATTCCGTCGCTATTTCGCAATTTTCTTGTAGTGAAGGTGGAATGATACTTTATAAGTAGTTTACAATTGTCATTAATTAAATCAATAACTAATGGTAGAGAACTAATATGATCGAACTCAGAATAGAATAGACATTAATTCTATGTTATATGTATAATCGGAATATTGTATAATGAAATGATTGAATTATACGAAAAAATTATGAACGAAAAGGTTAGTCAAAACTACTTTGACATTCTTAAATATTTAGGTAGTCATGATATATTAGTAGACGCCAATCTTGATCTATGGATACAATTGTTTAATTAGAAAATTAAAGATAAATTAAAGGACTTTAATTTATCTAATCCTAAATATGATTTAGGATTACAATTTGTATCCATTGTCAACATATTTGATAACCTTTTGGATGACTTGTAAAAAACGGGTTGAAGAGAGCAAAATTATTTTAATCAAGTTGGATTTGATTGTAAAGTTTGAGAAACTTCATGATTAAATAAGAGATATTTAATAAATAAGAATCAATATAATATATTAGATCTTATTTAGACATAATTAGTATTTATAATTAATTCTAATTAAAGTTAATTTAAATTAGAATTTACTTTCAATTAAATTACTAAAATATCCTAGATCTATTATAAATAGGCTTAAGTTCTAACAGAGCTAGCACTTTTTGCCTAATTGTCTCTGCCACAATTGCAGAGCTCTCTCAATTTGTTATGTGGATATAATTAAAGACTAAACATAAGTGCAACTATGGTGGTTGAGATGAATTATTTTTAGAAAGGGTTTGAGAAATACAACAAGAATAATATCAAGCTTCAGAATAAGGTACAAATTAAGATTTAGGCTTTGTTATGATTTAATTGCTAATCATTTTAAAGAATTAAAATAATTAACAATTAAATCATAACAAAATATAAATCTTAATTTGTACCTTATTCTGAAGCTTGATATTATTCTTATTATATAATCTTGTTTTTTGAGAAATTAAAATATAAAAAAGTTTTGTAATTGTTTCGGTGTCTTTGGGACCGAATCTTGACCTGATTTTTCAACAAAAAAAAAACCTAAAGCTAAATATTTATACAGGATATACAAAATCATTAAAAAAAGTAATCTTAGGCAATAAACCCACTCTAGTACTAGTTAGATAGGGTCAAACGTGTATCGCACTAGTTAGATAGGGTCAAACGTGTATCGCTACGTAGTAGGTACGTTAGCTTACTCAAAAGGGATGACCTTAATTGGAAAATGGAGAGTTATAGTAAGGTCACGAGGGATACTTGATATGTAAGATTTTTTTTCTTTCTCATTTCTAAGGGTACTTATATTTGAATAAATAATTTGTATATATATATATATACCTTACTATAACTCTCCATATATATACATATATAGTCATCATTTTTTAAAGACTATAAATTATTTTTATTACCAATGCTTTAACAGTTCCTTAAAAAAAAGAAAGTCAAAAGCGAAGTCTCTCTTCATCTCTTCCATTACTACACAGAATCGAGCTTCCATTGACTTCATTTGGCAACACTTGCATCTTTCTAAGCTCTTCCGAATCACCATCTCTCCCTCCCGCGTACATAAGCTGCAAACAGCGAGTTACACAGAAACAATGAAGAGCCGAGGTGATGGTTGTACTCCAAAAGTCTCCTTAAAGTGAATTCCATTTCTACGCGCATCCTGCTTCGCTCTTGGAATTCTCTTCTCCATCAGTTTCATTTCACTGAATCCACGCTTTCTTACATTTCTGGTTTCCTACTAAGTGTTGAGTTTTTGCTTTCCTATTAATTATTTGGATTGGGATGGATGAAATGCAAGCTGGGGTGATCTAATTTTTTTTCTGGATTGGATATGTTACGAAGCAATTAAAAAGTACATACCCCCATTCAAATCAAACCAACACAGCCATAGAAACTACATTGTCAATACGTCTACAGAAACACACCCAACGGAATTTTTCACTCCAGAATACACTAACCTCAGCAAGTTCAACACTATGTCAGACAACAATCTCCCTACATTAACCTTCAATCAAGTTACCAATTTTTTGGCTACTCCACTAAACCCTACAAACTACCTGGTATGGAGAAATCAAATTTGCAAAATTACGAGCTTTAAAGGTTGAATCAAAGTATTATTTATGGGAAGATCCTTATTTACGAAAATTATGCTCTAACCAGGTTTTTCGCAAGAGTGTTCTAGAGGTGGAATATCATTCCATTCTGAATTTTTGTCATTAGTTGGAAGTTGGAACGTGGTGGTCATTTCGGACCTAAAAAGACAGTTCACAAGGTTTTAGCATGCAGCATTTACTAGCCTACATTACACAAAGATGCTTAAATTTTTTGCAGGATACATAAACAATGCCAAAAGACTAGGAATTTGTCTTTGAAGCAAGAAATGTTGCAGATTAATATTATGTTTTGTGAGGTACTTGATGTATGGAGCGTTAATTTGATGGGCCCTTTACCTTCATCTTTTGCTAATGTTTACATATTACTTGCTATAGAACATGTTTCTAAATGGATAGATGCCATAGTCATTAAGCTAGATAATGCCAAAACTATGATCAAGTTCTTTAAAAGTCATATTTTTAATCGGTTTGGTATTCTCAAAGCTATAATTAGTGATCATGACACACACTTTCGTAACAAGACATTAGGAGCTTTATTGGAAAAATACCATGTGACTCATCGTATTGCTACGACATATCATCCCCAGACTAGTGAACAAGTTGTAGTGTCCAATAGGGAAATAAAATCTATCTTGGAGATAATGGTGAAGCCTGCTAGAAAGGACTGGAGCAATAGTTTAGAAGAAGCTATGTCGGTCTACAGGAATGCATATAAGACTCCAATAGGTATGTCTCCCTATAGGTTAGTCTTTGGGAAAACTTGTCACTTACCGGTTGAGATTAAGCATAAGTCATGTTAGGCAGTGAAAAATGCAATTTAGACTATGAGTTAGTTGGAAAATAGAGGAAGTTATAGCTACAAGAACTAGAGGAACTATGGTTGGAACCATATGAAAATGCTAGGATTTACAAAAAAAAAGCCAAAACCTTTCATGACATGAGGCTAGGTAGGAAATCACTCTCTGTTGGGTAGAAAGTGCTCTTGTTTAATTCAAAATTGAAAGTGTTTCTTGGTAAGCTCCAATTTGGATGGTTAGGTCCTTTTGTTGTCACTAAAGTGTTTCTGCATGGTGCAGTAGAAGTGTGTAGCTTAAAAACTGACAAAATTTTTAAAGTGAAGGGGCACAGGCTCAAACTGTTTTATGATCAAATTCAAGTTATGTTAGTGGAGAAGATTTTGTTTGAAGAATTGTGAAGTGTGCAACATGTCAAGCTAATGACTTAAGCCAACATTGCTACTTGGGAGGTAACCAAAAATGAAATGATAAATCAAATTTGCATTTCCTTACCCTTTTCTTTTTAATTTTAGTTTTTCCTGCCACTTTGTAGTTATTTCAATTTTCGTTTCTCTCTATTAGATCATGAGATTTATTGCTCTTTATTAGCATGGATTTGATGTTAGACTTTTGAAAAAGCTTTTTTTCATGCTTAATTCTGCATTGTTAGACATTTTGATCCAGGTTATATATATCATTTATATGTCGAAGTAGTCTAGTTTGGTTTGGTATAATAATATGATGTTGTGTGTTGCCATTAACTTGACTTTGCATCATTGTAGATCTACTACTTAATGAATACGTTTGCATTTCTCTCATTATCTAGATCTTACATTGAGGACAATGTAAGAACTAAGTGTGGGGGTGAGGCTGGAAGCATGAATTTTGTGTGTGGCTAGCAAAATTTTTTACGATTTAAGCTACAACTTCATTAAATTTTGATGATTAACAATGTTGAAAATATGCTAATACAAAACAGATTCACATTGCTTAGGTTGTGGACATAAAATGTACTGGTTGTCTTAGTGTTCGACATATATTAAGCTTGCTAGTTATTGAAGTGTTTCATGCATAAATCACTCATGACTTTCAGTTGTCCTCATATAGGATAGTGTGCATGTTTTCACATTTTGTGTGTTTATTTCCAGTCATTTAGGTAGATCACCTCAAGTCTTTGGCAAGAGAACTAACTAAATGTGACTAGGTAGAAATTCTAATCTAACACATTTTCAAACTAAAATGTTCATGAAATAAATTGTGTTTTTTAGAATAAACGTCGTTTCAAGTGCTAACTAAACTTGAATATCCCTAGGTAAGAAAGAACTTGCATTTTAAATGGATAAACTAAAAAGCCAATAAGATAGCTTATATAAACTGACACATCTACATCAGTCTCTTGAGTGTATATATTGTGCTCTTCTATATGATGTCTCTTTTGACATTGCCTTGGTACTCTTCAAGACTACACCCATAACTCACACAATAACATGAAAATGATAAGAAATTCATTTGTTTTAAACTACATTGCCAAAGGCCACCAAATACTTTATTTTAACCTTTTGTTACCCCTCTTGAGCTTAATAGCCTATTTCTTCTAATTTTAGCCATATTACAAGTTTAATTCTAACTTTTATTGCAACAACCCAGATGACCCTCTCACAGATATTGTCCGCTTTGAGCCCCAAGCCCCTCACGGTTTTGCTCTTCCTACCCTTGGGAAAACATGTCTTATGGGGGAGAGGTATCCATATCCTTACAAGACATACTTCGTTCTCCTCTCTAACTGATGTGGGATCTCACACTCTCCACCCCCTTAGGGCCTAGCCTAACTGGCACAACGATTCAGGTATCAGCTCTAATACCATTTATAACAGCCTAGACGACCCTCCCACAGATTACCCTTATAAGGCATACTTCGTTCTCCTCTTCAACCAATGTGGGAACTCACACTCTCCACCCCCTTAGGGTTCAACCCTCTTAGGGCCTAGCGTCCTACGCTAGCACATCAGGTCAGGAACTGACTCTGATACCACTTGTAACAACCTAGACCACCCGCCTATAGATGTTGTCCACTTTGAGTTACCTCTTAGGCCAAACCCCTCACGAATTTGCTCTTCCCATCCTTAGAAAAATGCGTCTATAGTGGAGAGATATCTATACCCTTATAAGACGTACTTTGTTCCCCTCTCTAGTCGATATGAGATCTCATCATCCACCCCACTTAGGGTCTAGCTCTCTTTAGGGCCCAGCGTCCTATGCTGGCAGATCGAGTCGGGAACTGGCTCTAATACCACTTGTAACAGCCCAAACCACCTACCTATAGATATTATCCACTTTAGGTTACCCCTCGAGCCAAACCCCTAACGATTTTGCTCTTTCCACCCTTGGGAAGACATGTCTTATGGGGGAAAGGAGAACGAAGTATGCCTTATAAGGGTATGGATACCTCTCCCCCATAAGACGCGTTGTCTAATGATAGGAAGAGCCAAACTGTGAGGGGCTTAGAGCCTAAAGCGGATAATATCTATGGAAGGGTCGTCTGGGCTATTACAAATGGTATCAGAACTGGTACCTGAACCGTTGTGTCAGCTAGGCTGGGCCCTCAGGGAGTAGAGAGTGTGAGATCCCACATCGATTGGAGAGGAGAACGAATTATGCCTTATAAGGGTATGGATACCTCTCCCCCATAAGATGCATTTTTACAAGGGTAGGAAGAGCAAAACCGTGAGGGGTTTGGCCTAAGGGGCAACCCAAAGAGGATAATATCTATGGGCTGGTGGTTTGGGCAGGCTGTTACAAGTGGTATCAGAATCGATTCCCGACCTGATGTACCAGCATAGGATGCTGGCTCCTAAAGAGGGCCGGGCCCTAAGGGAGGTGGATATTGAGATCCCACATCGGTTGGAGAAGGAACGAAGTATGTCTTATAAGGGTATAGATACCTCTCCTCCTTAGACGCGTCTTCCCAAGGGTGGGAAGAGCAAAACCGTAAGGGGTTTGCCCCGAGAGGTAACCCAAAGAGCATAAAGTTTTGACATGAGTAGTTGGAAGTGGAGTAAGGGGTGCGTGTGTTTAAATATCGTGGTTATCTTGGATATGTCAATGAAGGTTGTGATTGATCATTTGTCATCGTAGTCATGTGTTATATTTTACTTTTATCTTCACTATACTTTGTTATTTCCAAAAAAAACAAAATAAAAAATGTGTGAGCTTCAAGTTCGTTTGTTGGTGTAATTATTTTTCATTTTTGTCAAGCATATTGCTTTTTTGCCTTATTTAGTCGGGTGTTTCTTTGATCGAGGACGACCAAAAGCTAAATGCAAGGGAATTTGATAAGTGCAAAATATTACATCTTTTATTCTTCTAAACTTAGTCCATTTAGTTATTTTTATTACACATTTAGGCATGATTATTCATATTTTATTAATTAAGACCTAAAAAAGGCTTAGGTTAAACTATTTTCTATTATAAGCTTTATAGACAGATAAACAACAATGCACAGCCAAAAATGCATAGTAGTTGAAATAAACAACAACTAGAAAACGAAACAAAATGGTAAGGAAGTAAAAGCAAAATGCAGAGTGTAATGAGAATAAGCAGCAATTGGACAAAAGAGGAAAAAACGATAGGAGAGAAAAAGTCAAAACACAAGAGAAAAAAAACGAACAATAGTGTAGACACAACCCACAACAACCAAACAATGCTAGAAAATAAGAAAAATGTCAGTATAAATAAGAAGTAAATGACAACGTAGAAGAGGAGATAAAATTGTAGCAACCACAACACCCTCATGAAACACTAAAATGATAATGCAGATAGGAGAACAATAGAGAAAAAAAAGCAAATAGTATAACAGTACAAAACGCAAGCAGAAAAAGGAGAAAACACAAAAGGCCAAAAAAGTATGAAACTAACAGCCCACCGAAATGCAATTCATTAGCTAGCGCAAGAGGAAAAACAAAAAGCAAAAGGAGGAACACCAAAAATGCACAGCTAAAAGAAGAAAACGGCAAAAGCAGAAAACCCACCAAAAAAGATAAAATGATAATGCAAAAGCTAGAAACCCAACGCATAGCAGAAGCAAAACATAACATAGCGAAGAGGAGAAAAATGCGATTGAAAAGAAGAAAGCATCCTTATCTCATCAAATCAACAAAACCTATTCAAAATAGAGAGTCACAAATATCTTATAAATTTGAGAGCTATTGGTAAAGAAGGCTAGTGCAAAGAGGTGTTTAGGTGGTACAAGAGCTACATAACCATTAGGATTAAGCTAGTTCAAGACCTTTGGAGGAGGATTTTACAGTTCGAGCCATTAGGTTAAAGTAATCGTGGATCTATTGAGTCTGGGCTATCAATAGAATGAGTTTCTCTCACTCTTACTCTCCTTGTATCTAGTTCTTCAAGTTTAATTTTCATCAAATTTTTATTATCTTAGTTTAGCATCTTAGTTTTGGATGATTTGAGACAATTATTTCAAGTTAATCATAACATTTAGAGGTATTTCAGTATTTGTGTGATCCTTGAGCCAACTTATTTACGATTCATGTTCTTATATAATTAGGAGACGTCTTGATATATTTGAATGTGAATTGATTGCTATCGCTTTGTCTTTAGTCTGTAATTGCTATTGAGATTAACGAGTCAGGTAGTAATTAATTATCTTGTTAGTCATTTAAAAGGCTAAGTTTTAATTATAGTGTCGCATGATCTAAGAATTTAGGTAGCAAGTTGGTTGAAGTTTTTAGGGCTAATGATGCCTTCTTGGTGATAATTGCATTAATTTGTTTAGACAGGAGCTGGTTCGATTGTAGATTAGCAAAAGAAGATAGGGAGAACTTAGCTAGTGAGTGTCTCTATAGTTGGCTTACTATATAGCTTGAAATGTAGATTATAAGAATTTGAACTTAGATGACTAAACTTATAGGGCTTAATGCATGCTTGATCACTTGTTAATATGCATGTTTAAATTTCTTTATGTACTGCTTTTACTGTTAACAGTTTTTGTTTTTATTAATTAGTTCAAGTTTCTTATCAAATCCCCCCTATCTGTGCATGTATGTAGTCTGTGATGTGTTTATGCTTGCTTATTAGATAAGACCATGCTAAAGTATTTAAAGGACTAAATTCTGCATAAATTCATTTTAGAACAACAAAATCTGATATGATGTGCAGGTTGCTGTCTAGCTACATATATTTTGTGTATTTGCTTGATTATGATTAATCTATTCTTGGGAACTAGTCACCCATACTTGGTTTATGTTTGGGTTGGATTAGGGAGTTATTTAGATGCTATAATATAATTAGAAAACCTCCTAAGGTTAGTTTCCTAAGCCAGAAGTTTAGAAATATGCAAATTGAATATGAAATTGTTATTGTTAGATTGTTTATGCAATCTAATCTAAAAGCTGAAGGCATGCTGCTATTTTCTTGTCTTCTCAGCTTGATTTTGACATGCTTTTATGTCTAGTGTGCTTGGAAATTCAAGTGAAAGATGATGAGATTAAATTGAACCTGAAAAGAGCACTCATGAATGTTCAAAGAAGCTAAATTTTCATTGTTTGCATCCTATTTTTGAGTTGTGCATTCAATTTTGATTTTCTGATATTCCAACCTAATTTTTACTTGTTCTACGTGCCAAACACATGATAAATGGCAACTCACGTGTTGGATAATTAAAGTTATTTAAGTATAATACAATCTTTGAAGCTCAATGAGGTGAAACTAGTGACGTATATGCTATTTTAGTGCGCAATTTCCAGATCTGATTTATTATGTTTCATGATCATATTTTCTATTTTAAGGGGGCTGAAATTTAGTAAATAACATAGGTTTGTGCATGAGTTTGAGCTGATTTAGACATCAAGTTACAGGTGTATTCACCTTGTTTTGTGGGCTAAATTTTTCTAAACAAATTTTAGTTTGTTTGGAATTATAATTACATAAACTTACTTATTAATGATCTTTTTTAGTAAAAACATTCATTTGCATTTAGAACAAAATTTTAATAAACAATACTCTCCTTGTGGGATCGACTCTTATTTCACCCTATACTAAGCTGTTATTTAGCTAATGGTAGAAATTAGGTATTAATTTGTATACGCTTGATGATGCATATAAGGCTTTGTTGGTTGATGATCATATAAGAAGGTTAAGCCTTGCTTAAACGGAACTAAGTGAGATAGTCATGCAAAAGAGTAAGCACAACTTATTGTGTAAGTTTAAAGTCTAGGAAAACCTTTATAACAACCATTATCGGAGCCAAAATATTGATATGGAAGGAGGTAACAATTTGATAGTGCGTGCCAAGAATGGAGGTACTTATAAGGTAAATTCCTCGAGGGGAGGAAGAGGTCACTTCTTACTCATCTCAATTCAAGATTTTAGAGAAGCAAATCCAACAGTTACGACATCAAGTAGCACATTTGATGAAGGTATAAAAGGATTCTAGATTAGAGATCACGATCCTAAGGTGCGTCATTTTAACGAAAGATGTTAGGCATGTTGAAAGCATTTGGTGAAGGTACGAGAGCATCGAGTTTTCGATAGCAAACGAAGTGTTAAAAAGCTAAAAAAAAAAATTGGGATATGGAATAATATTTTACAATGGAAAAGGTATCTGACTTGGAGAAGGCATTAATCACTACTATGTATATGGTGGAGGATGCAAAGCTGTGGTAGAGAACAAGAACCTCTAATGGCATCTGTTGGCCCCCAAATTTTTTTCTTGATAAATAAGCATGATTAGATTATTTTGGGGTCTTGCTAGATAAATTTATGTTGGAATTAATTGACATGTTAATGTGAATGAGATTAGGTGACATGAGTTAAGGGAATTAAAGTGTTAAGATGGTAACTTATGCATGAGGGGTAGTTTAGGAAGATCACTTAAGTGGGAAAGTCTTAAGGCTTTAAAGGAAGGGCAATATGGACATTGTGCATTAATAAGGGTATAAAAGAGAAGAGAAAAGGTTTGCCTTACATAGGAAGAGAGCCAAAAATGAAAATTAAGAGAAGAGGAGAGAGAGTGTTGTGTAGGGAGGAAAGAAAAGAAAGAAGAAAGAGTTAAGTTAGGTTTTGATTTTTTCTCAACCTTTAAGAGGGATTTTGGGGTTGAGCAAGGAGGGAAAAAGAGAGGGGAAGGTTAAAGCTTCCATTTGAGCCAAGAAATCCTTTGGTTGGGTGAAGATTCAAGGTAAGTGATTTTTAATGTTTTGGATTTTTGGAGTGTTTTTTGTTCAAAAAGCTTAGGAAATATATGGGTTTAGGTATTCTAGGATCAATTTCATGCATTAGGTTCTTTAGGTTTTCGAATTTGAATTTTATTGAATTGGGAATTTTTGTCATAGATAAAGGGAGACAAGAGAGGCAAGAGGAACAAGAAGAGACAAATCCTTGAACAAGTTTTTAAGCAAGGAAATCAAGGTGGGTGACATTTTTATAATTGAGTTAATAAGCTATTAAATGTTCTTTAATAAATGTAATTAATTGATTTTCCAACTACCTTATAAAACTACATTTATTGATCTTTAAATGCTTGAGAAGGTGCTACATGCTTTTTGTATATGAGTTGTGTGCATGAATTTTGAGTGATATGAGAATGATTTCAAATTGCTCTATAATTGTGGTAGTTGTGGTTTTTGAATGATTTGGGAAAATGGCTGTATGTTTAGTATAAGGTTTTTGGTTGTGGATTTGTGAAATGATTTTGAAATAATAGTAGGTATATGAATTAATTCATGCTCATGAAAGATAAGATTTCAAAATGTGTCATTTGGGCAAATAGTTTGCAAGTTATGAGATGCATGATTATGTGGGTTTGTGGTGGTCCCCTAAGTATGTCAAGTGCACTTATCTAAAGGCTTCTCCTGCCTACCTACTAGTGGTATGGAGCTCCCTCGCAGACTTCCATAAGTTCACGGCTACGCAAGACCATTTTGTGGGATTGCGATAGTACGTTCTGTTCACGGCTACACAGGACCCGTATGGAAAATGTTTAGTACGTTCTATTTTGGATCCACCCAAACCATTACGATGTGTTTATGTGTTTTCATGTGTTGATAAGTTTGATGATTGTTTGACTTGTGAGAAGTGTGATTTTGCATGACAAGCTGACAATATTGAGAAATGAATGTTTATGGATTTCAATAAGATTTGGCTATAAGCATGAAAGTTTCAAATGGTTTTTGCTTATTACCGTTTATAAAACTGTTACCCAAGAGCGTTAAGCTCACCCCCTCCCATTCCGTCCCATCTCTAGGTGAGGAGCACGGGATCGAGTGATTGAGCATAAAGGCATTACTCTGGAATTGGCTTATTTTGTATTTTAAGTTAATTTTTATAAAACAATGTTTTAGTCGCATTTTGAGCGATTATAGTTTTTGTAGAATTTCTATTTTTGGACTATGATGTAAGTGGCTTGAAATGCCCACTAAGCATTGTAAAACTCTTATTTTGATGCAAATGAAATACATATGCATTATGGATGTTTATGGCTTTTCAAATTTTTACATTGCTATCTTTACATTTTCAAAAGGGTAGGATTATGTTCAGAATTCAAGGAAAATTTTGGAATTATCTTGGTTGAATTTGTTGGGCCCCGATTCGCATTAAGCATGTTTTACTTATTCTGAGGATTAGTTTCCTATTGTTCCTTTTAATTAGATTAAATTGGGGTTTTAGTACTTAGTTTATAGAATTAATGGAAGGGATTAGTTAGAATTAGAATTTTGGATAAGTTGTTAGAGTTAAATAAAATAGGAGGGTGTTAGGGAAAATTAGGAAGTTTATATATGGTTTTAAGGCTTAAGGTTAATCAAGTGGGCTTTTAGCCCTTTTAAATGTCATTTAAATGAAGATGAAAAGAAGCAAATGGGCATTGTTGTATGGGCTTAAGTTTTAAAGTTTATAAATAAAATTTGCTAAGGTTGTTAGGAGACTTACGAAACTTGCATGGGGAAAGAAAGAAAATGAGAGGATTCTAAGTGAAAACTGCGTAGTTTTAAGTTAGGTTTTAAGTTAGGAATTAAATGAGTTAAGCCTTTGGAGAAAAGAAGCTTACGAAACTAACAAGGAGAAAGGAAAGATGGGGATTTCGGCTAGGTGAAAGGAGAGGAAGAAGAAGATAGTTAAGATTCTCTTTGCTTGAGTTTTTCAAGAGGGTTTTCAAGGATTTTCAAGACAAAGAAGGAAAGTGAAGGGAAAATCTTCTATTGGAGTCAAGAAGGGGAGTTTCGTGGGTTCATCTTCAAGGTATGGGTTCTGAAATTCATGGTTTTATAGTTAGGTTTATGCCTTTCTTGCTTAAAAAGGGAGGTTTGAAGAGTGATTTAAGAAGGAAAAAGGGAAGAAGAAGGGTTATGGAAGCTTTAACAA